>WBZZ01006654.1:50000-60000 GCA_019918135.1 Paulinella micropora | reverse complement strand
GAGAGAGAGAGAGAAACAAAACAGAGAGAGAGAGAGAGAAAGAAACAAACAAAGAGAGAGAGAGAGAGACAGAGAGAGAGAGAGAGAGGAGAGAGAGAGAGAGAGAGAGAAATATCAGGCAAGGAGCCTCCTGGACAGCGATCAGGGGGAAAGGAGAGGCAAAAGACGCACAGTGAGGTCCTTCGCGCTCACGCTTTGCCTTTGTTTTTCATATACGTTAAACCCTTATCAGTTAATCGTTTTAAGTCTTCTTCTTTATATTCTTGTTTTACCAATTGTGCTATATCACGCTTCATTTGCTGGATATTGTCTTCTATGTGTGTTATATCATATTTATCGGTAGCCATTGCTAATTTTCGCATTTCAATCATTTGTTCGTTCATGGGGGCAGTTCCGTGTTTTCTTTCAAATTCTTTCATATCAACGCCGTCATCTTGGAGGTGTGCCTTCAGTTCGTCGTAATTCATATTTACATAAATACTTCGCTTATTGTCCAACGCACTAACCCTATCTTTCAAATCCTCCATAGTATTTCCCCCTCTTGTTGAAGCATCCAACAATCTATCCGCTCTAAGCCTCTCAAGGGCTTGATTATTGATACCTTGATTAACGTCATCAATCCAAAATTGGTCTGCTTCATCCAACAAATACTTATGTTCGCGTCTAATTTCGTTATAATACGCAAAAAATGGTTTTTCGCGTGGCATTTTTTTTATCCGCAGTATAATATATCTTATAATATAAGATAGGATGGAAAATAAAAAAGAAAAAAGCAAAGACGAGGAGCAACTTGAAGAGTTGGAAAGGCTAGGAAAGGAAATTGACCAAATCCGCATCACTCAGAACTTAGTGAATAGAAACCCCAATATTTTTAGAAAACCTGAAAATATACTTTATAGACTACCGCTATCAGATAAGCAACGAGAGGCGATTTATAATAATATAATTAAAGAAGAAGGTAAAATCGGGAGTTAATTATATAATGGGGCTACGAGAGAAAGCACTATCATTGGGCGCGACAGACTTCGGCGAGAGTAAAGTGAAAGGAAAAAAGTATTATGTCGTCTATAACGGCCGTCGCATCAACTTTGGCGCATCTGGTTATTCAGATTATACCAAACATCAAGACGAAGACAGACGGGAAAGTTATCGCGCCAGACATCAAGCAATTAAAACAAAGGATGGAAAGCCCGCATATTTAAACAAAAACCAACCCGCATATTGGGCTTATCACTTACTTTGGTAAATTATGGATAGTATAATATATGTTATTAATATTGCTTTTTGTGTGCTCGGTTATGTCGCGGACTGCCTGCGACTTTTACTCTCGGGTAAGCGAAAAAAAGAATGAGAGTTGTGCTTATTGTATAAAGCAAGGTATTGAAACAAAATTTAAATGTGTGTATAAGCCAATGAGTGATTGGTGTATTAGTTTTGAAGAAGCATTGCCTTTAATGTGCTCAAATGATGCTATGTGGTATAAAATACATTTATATGAATGCTCACTTCTTACTTGAAGAAGGAGAAGGAAGCACGATGCCGATTAATAAACTAATCAAACCTACATATACATTTGCCTGCTCGCAAGGTAAGTTATTTTTAGCGAGTTTTATTAAGCAAATCGTGATGATTGCTATAATTATAGCCATTTGAAATAAGTATTTAATAAGTCGGCTGTCTGTTTTCCTTGTCGTCATACAGCAGTTCCATTCGTTCTCAATTTCATTGTCAATCTTTTTTTCTTCCGTCTTTAGTTCAATGTCCAAAACGCGAGACTTTAATTCGGGAGTTAGTTCGCCATCCATATCCATAATAGGTGGGGGTCTGTGAAGTCTAGTTGTATTATTGTTGGACATTTGAAAATACTTCTAAACGGATTTCCGCCAATTGCTTGGATACGTCTTCTATAATAAGCATGAGATTATTATTTTGTTTTTCTAAATTATTCACTTTTTCCGCCATATGTTGAAAAGCACTAACCAATATCGGTATAAACTCCGTATATGTTATGCCTTCAAGGTTGCTTTCCCCGTCGTCTGCCTTTACTCCACTTTCAGATACAAATTCTGGAAATATTTTTTTGACTTCGTCCGCGATAAATCCGTGGTTCTTTTGTTCTTTCTTTTTGTCCGATTTCAAATAATATGAACAACAATTTATTTTCATTAGTTTCTCACAACAATCACCGCAGTCTAATGTCTTAATATCTGATTTTAATCTCCTGTCCGATGTATATGTCCAATTACCATTAAGAGGAATATAGACATAATTACCAGACGGCTCACCTGTTGAGTTTGAAGTAGTCCAAGCGTGAAGCAAACCAGTTGAAGAAACAATTATTCCATAATGCGTATATCCTCCTGATTTAAAAAATAGTTGCGCATCCATAGTATTCGGACTTGGTCTTTGTCTTATTGTTAAAGAACCGCTGGAAGCTACTGGAAGAATTATTGACCTTGAAGCCGTAATCGCTGTGTTGTTGATTCTAAATAATTCATTTGTTATGCCATAATAAAACACATGACTATCAGCCACATCATTAACATTATAAATAAACGTATTGTTATTAATACCAAATCCAATAAAAGCAGTTGTGGAACCTGTTCCTCCATCCCATAAGACCAGTTTATTATTTGCCAACGCACTTCTATTGATAAAAACACTTTTACCCGCACCTACTACTATATTATCACTCGTTGTTAATGTCGTTGTAGTTATCCCCGCATTTGCCGTAATTAAACCTTTTGTCCATAAAGTTCCATTTGCCCCATTCAATGACATTAACAATTGTTCGGATGAGTTCTCCCATATAAAACCATCTGTTGAAAGATTGCTTACTCTAAATCTAACAGCGAAAGAAGTAAAATCGTTTCCAGCAACGGTTGATGCCACTCCACCTGCTAGAGATTTATTGGCTCCAGATTGTGCCATATAAATACCATAATTTGTATTGCCTGTATCCCACAAAAATATTCCTCTCGTATTACCACCATTTGTATTTCCTTGTATAACTATGCTAGAACCTCCAGTTGCCGTTAATAATCCGCTCGCCGTTAATGTTGTTGTAGTCATACCAGCAGTCGCCGTTAATGTAGTTCCCGTTATTGTTCCACCGCTCGTTATGTTGTTTGAATTCATATCTAAGGCTCCATAAAATCGCATACCGCCCGCATTGTTAAAACGGACAATGTCGGATGAAGCACTTTTATTATCCAAAAGTTTTGAAATATAAAGTCCTGCTCCTTAAATGCTACATTAGTGAATAAATATCCTCTTTGGTCGGCGGTTCCACTTGAATCAGTATTTAAAGTATATAAGAAAGACTGCCAATCACCTGATGTCTGTGAAAAGAATATGTCTCCTCCATTTTGGTTTAATATCCGCGCCCCATTATATGTAATATTTCCGCCATTAGTGATAGTTTGATTATTAAAATCCGCAGTGTTTGTTAGAGTTAGATATTTTATCACGGTGCTCGCACCATTAAATGTTTTACTTCCTGTTATTGTTTGGTCTCCTGTTAGTTTTACATTTTGCCCGTCCAATGTGTCCGCATACCCTTTTGTCGCTCCGTCCGTCGCTAATGTCGGAGTTCCAAGGTTGGCTATTTTGCTACTATTACAATCTAGCCCCGAAGCATTTACCCAACCGACAATCGTCCCGTCAATAATAAAACTTATTTTTTCGCATTATTTCAAAGTTATAATTTACACCCGTGCCCATATCAAGGCATCCGATAGTTCCTATATCGGCTGTGGAGTTAAAAACCACGAATGTTCCTTTTGTTGTTGCATTCGTTGAATTTCCAGTTATTTCAAGGGCACTGCTAAATGTCTTAATTCCTGCTATGGTTTGGTTTCCTGTTAGTTTCACATTTTGTCCGTCTAATGTATCTACATAACTTTTGTTTGCTCCGTCCGTTGTCGCTGTTGGTGTGGCCAAATTTGTTATTTTTTTGCTGTTCATATGTAAATCATTAAATATTTTAACTCCCCCCACATTGCTGATTGTTAAAGCATGAGAAGTTTGTATCCCTTCTACGCTATTGCCTGCTGTTGCTACTTTGTAATTAAAGTTGAGTTGGTCAAATTCTTTACTTATTTGAAAACTTGAACCCGAGTCGCTAGATTTCCAAAAAGTAAAATCATAATAACAATCGAATGATATATAGATAGTGTCGTGTAAATAGTTCAATACTTGAAATGTCGGATAATTGTCTGTGCTTATATATGATTGTATATGCGGGCCGTTAGCATTAGATGCTGTGCCGTATAATTCTAAACCACCTGTTATTCCTGCCAACTTTGAAGTTGCTCCGATAATTATTGGCTTGTTTATTGCTGTTGTTATTTTATCATTTGCTGTTATGCCAAGTGTTGCGGTTATAGCATTGCTAAATGTCTTGGTGCCTGCTATGGTTTGGTTTCCTGTTAGTTTAACGACAGAAGTATCAAGGGCAGAAACATCAATACCATCAACATTACCCACATTTGTAATCGCAAATCCTCCCATATTTAATGCTCCCGTCATAGCCGTGGTGCCGTCCTTTGCCAGTTTCGTATCGGTATATACTTTCGTTGAAGCATCGCCATCATAGAATGGTGCTGGAAGTCCGCTGATTGCTGTTGTGTTGTTAAAATTTAAAACATTGCCAGTCAGTGTTATCCCGCTTCCCGTGGTAGAAGCAAGGGTTATGGTTGAACCAACAATAGATAATGGATATCCCGTTGCTCCACCTGCCTCCGACGAATAAATAGAACCTATATTATTATTATAGTTGAAAAATAACTTACCTGTATTTAATGGATTTGAATCTTTTATACCTAAATAAGTAGTAAATATTTTATTCCCTGTTATGGTTTGGTCTCCTGTTAGTTTAACCACGGCTGTATCAAGGGCAGAAACATCAATACCATCAACATTGCCTACATTTACTACATTAAAACCTCCCATATTTAAATCTCCAAACATCATAGCGAGACCATCCAATCTAAGAAAAGGTGAGTTTGTGTTTCTCCATTGGCCTGAGCTATAAATGAGCAGTTGGTTATCGGCGGGTGTGCCTGTAATTAAAACATCGCTGTGTGTATTAATTGAGCCGTCTGCTGACACTTTATCATTATTGTCTTCGTGCTCAGATATCCAAGTATCAACATCTTTCGTATTTAGTAAATTAACTCCTGTTATATTCAAATTACCGCCCATACTAATATTGCCGAATTCATCCACATTTATTGGAAATGTTTTATTTACCCAGTTGATTGAGTTATATGTTAGATAACTATTCATAGCAATTGGCGCTGTAATGACTACATCACTTAATTTATCCAATTCAAAATCGCTTATATAACTTGAAGATAATGTAGCAAATGACGAATTTCCAAGCCCGTCCGTTTTTAATACTTGGTTCGCCGTGCCGTCCGCTAATGGCAAATCGTATTCGTTATTAATTGACACATATCCGCTGTCCGATATCAACAAAGAAGAGTTATTATTTCGCGACGATATTGATATGTCGTCCGTCCTTGCTTGGATTGAGTTTGCTTCAATATGGTCGCCGTATAATACACCATCAATTTCTAAATCTTCATCTACTATGACAGAACCATAAAAGTGATATGTCCAAGGATTTCCTAAATGGTTCATATTTTAATTCTATTATTTTATATTGTAGTATATATAGTTTTAAGTTAAAAAAAAATGAATATATTCGGACGCTCGCAGGAACAACAATCAATAGACACTAAGACAATCGGCGTCACGGCCACTCCGATATTAACAAGAAACGTACAAAATGCGTATGTTGGTCTTGACCTCCGCTCGTGGATGACTAGTTCAACATTTACAACACTCTGCACAGGCGGATATGGTAGCAAAACAATATCAAGTTTAGGATTTGGTTATTTTATTAATGTAGCATTTCGCGGGTCTTTGAATTTACCCGCTCCGACTGGCATTGCTACTTTCCAGTTTTGGTTCCATATCACAGATGGAACAAATACATATGATTATTATACCGAAGTGCTAAATTATACAACCGCCATTGATTATAAGTCTTTTCATTGTGTGTGGCTAATCCAAAGATACGGAGTTCAAATGAATTTGATATGGCAGATGACGTGCCCGAACCCATCTGACACTACCAATAATAGAACAATAAGAATTGTAGATAATACAACAAATGATGCTCTGGTAGCGTATGCGACTGGTGCGCCATTAACCGTGGAAGTGTATTACAAATCAGCATCTGCGGATTATGTGTCTTTCAAACCATCTTATATATTGATGTAATGCGAGATATAGCACTAACCGCTGATTACATATGAAACCTGTCATACATATCTTTTAGTGTTGTTAGTTTGCCCTCGTGTTGAGATAAGACATCGCGGAAAAACGTCTTATAATCTAACTTACCATATTTAAGAGTGGGGCGTTGCTCTGGTGGTATGTGTGCGTATCTACTCTCGTGCCATTTCTTCATATCCTCCTGTAATATGGTGCGGTCTTCAACTTTCATATACAAGAAATTAAACGGGTCTTTGGATACTTTCAAATGTGCCGTTATTATTTCATAGCAACTATACCCGCTCTCGGGCGGATTCCGCTTTGCTTTAATCGGCGTTTTAACTGGTAATTCTTTTTTGGCCAATTCTTCTCCTACGTTAGCCTTGATTTCGGTTATACCCATCTCCTTTATATCACTTTCTTGAAAAGGCGTAAATTCTTCTGGTTCGTCAAAAACAACATTCTTCAATGTATCAACGGGGGGCAATGAAACTTCAACATTATCACCCCGCGGGGGTTGTTCGGGTCGGTATTTTTCGTAAAATGCGACAATTTCAGGTTTGAGCGCTTTGCTTGTTGGTAGTTTTATGTCGCTACTTAAATGAGTCCATTTTTCTATTTGGCTCAGATAATCTCCTTTGGTTGATGGCATGTTATATATAAGCTCAACAAAAAAAAATCCGTTTTTATATATTGTTTTCAATATTGAAGACAATAATATTACATCCAAAAGACATCATCATCCTCTTCATTAACTCCCGATCCAAAATTGAAGTCGTATTCGTCGTCCTTTATATACTCGCGTATCTTGTCTCGGATTGTGCTGACATTTATTGTAAATCTGTATTTTTTGTTGTTTTTTCCTCCGCTTTGTTTGGGCTTATCTATGCCTACATGCTTCAGTTGGGTGAAGAAGGCTCCTTTATGATAAGATATTCCCTGTTCTGAGCACCACTCTCTGTATCTTTCGCATAGGTGTACCGATTCCACTTTCATATCTTTGCTTTCAACTTTGTCAAATTTTGCTTCAATGGTGTCAATCATAAACTTAATAGCCTTGGGAAGGTTGGCCATTTTCTGCTCCGTCTTGTATTTTGTTTTAAATGCGGTCATAACACTTATTTCTTCGTATTGTCTAGTGGCGAAGTATTCAAAGGCACATCTGATAAAGTCATCGTCGTTTATTTCATCTAGAATTTGGCGAAATATACTTTATCGTCCTTCTATGTATAAAACTCTGTCGCTTCCTTCTATGTATAACGTGTTTTCGTTATTCGTGTAAAACCAGTATCTGGCGAAATGTTTTACTTTGTATTGCTTGCTTCCCTTGGGCTCTATTATTTCGTCTTTTTGGTCAATTTGACTTTTTAAGCGGTCGCTCATCGTAAAAGCCCCGCCTTTCTCGGGCAGTTCTTCAAACACTTTCAATATCTTGTTCGCATATGCGACATTGAATTTTTCCATGTATCTGCTAAAGTCTTTGATGACCACATGATTTTGCGTTCCCAACAACCTCTCCATAAATTTGCTCATTATGCCTTTTCCAGTTCCTTGGACTGAGTAAAACAAATGACCGATACCTCTATTTACATTTGGTTTCTGTATCATGTCCGCGACACTATCCAAAAAGTTGTCTAACTCGCCTTGGCCTTCAGTGAAGAAGTCAGTTTTTAGATGTTTATATAAGGCACTCTCTTCAAAATTGTATTTTGTTTTTACACTTTCAAATGGAATATTATCCATAGGAAACCCCATAAACAAATTTAGTTTGTTAGAATATACGGGGGGTATCCCCACTCGCTTCAAATACGGGTAAAACATGAAGTCGTCATATCGTTTAATTTTCCGCTTTTGCATAATGTCTTTTGCGTATCCAGTTGAAAACTGATTGCCATTTCCAAAATGTTGATACAGCCATTGTTTTGCCCGCGGGTCGTGTTTGTCTCCCTTCAATTCTTCAATGTATTCTGGATTTCGCACAAAACATTCAAAACTTAATGCGGACATCATTGCGCCTACTTCCGCTTGTACATAATATTCGGATCGGTCTCCTGTCTCTTCGTCAATGTCTAGATTTAAAGTCATCACGACTTGACCGCCTCCCCTTGATACTATGTTTATACAACTGCGCCATTCCTCCAGTCTTTCAAGGCTCGCCTCATTCTCTCTATAGTGTTGAATATATACGTTATCCATATCTCCAAAGTATTTAAGGCTGGGGGTTTGATAAGGCTCAATAATCGCATTTTCTGGAAAGGTTAGACCTTCATTCATTTCCTTTAATTTAAGAGCCATGTCTATCCCTAATTTCTCCTTAATGACCTTTGAACAACTTTCCAGATCGTAGTCCTTCTTTTCTAGCATCAGGCCGTCAAAGCATAAAACACACATAATAGGGTTTTCAAAATAGTCTAGCATAACTTGTAGAATTTTGTTTTCAAAGTCGCATAACAATGTATTCATATAACTGGCCTCGTGGTTGAAGTCTTCGCCTCTGTTAATCCGCCTCTGCTTAACTTTTTCAAATTCTTTAATGTCTGCCCCCGCAAACTTTCCATGTAGGGCTTTCATTTCTTGTTTGAAGGCGGTTAGAAACCTCGTCTTTTTCGCGACTGCGTTGTAATCCTTTTCGCCTCCATTTAGGACTGATAGGATAATCTGTTTTGCCTTGTCTCTGTCAATCGTCTCGTTTTTGCTCGTGAGATCGGCTATTACCTTCTCTCTATTTTTCACATACGATCGCAGATATTTCGCTTCAAAGTTAAATATCGCACATAAATGTAGTAGTATGACTGGATGCGCATTCACCATATCAATATCTACATAGTAATCGCGGGCAATAGTGTGCCTTATCTCGCGCGGTATGTTTTGGAGAGATAATGAGCCTACAGCATTAAATCTACCTTTGCCCCCATTTTGCCGATACACTACAGAGACTTTATTATTGAATACTTTTTGAATATATTTTTTTAGCAGTGTTATAGGACTTCCGTCTTTGAAACATTTCTCTCGCAGTTGGCCTTTTAAGTCGTCAAAATTGTTAATAATATAGGATAGTTTGTTCGCATCAAACAACTCCTCTTTGTTAATAAACTGAGTGCGGGTTGCCTCATCAACATCCATCTATAATAAGGTTATAAATTTTTTTTTTGGTCGTAAATTATATGTAGTATTCTCATAGATACTATATATAATAAGTACACTTCTCTTGGCTTTAAATAGAAATTATATATAAGATAGTCCGCTAAAGTGGTATTTTGGACAAAAAAAAAACATTTAGAAGGATATATATTTCAAATTTTTTCACTCTTTGAAATATGACCTTTTGATCTATTATGTATAGTTAGAGCCGTCTCGCTCACTCCTGTAAAACTACATGCCTCACAATAATATTTTTTACTTTCTCTTATTTTGTCAAATTCTTCTTTTTTCTTTCTCAACAAAACATCCTTGTTTTTGTCGTAATATAATTTTTGGCGTGCTTTGATTTGATCTCTTTTTATATCATAATATGTTTTGTGATATTCTTCGAGGTATTTTTTATTGTATTCCAGTCGTTTCTTTTCTTCATCGTTTTTAAAAACTCATTCTTCAAATCTAACCCATTTTCTGTCTTCACTTGTGGTTCCCGCTCCTTTTGCAGTGTTTGTATTCAGTGTTGGTTTTAGTTCTCCTATATATTTTTGTTCTAATTCTCTCTGTCTATCAATGTTAT
>WBZZ01006654.1:0-12500 GCA_019918135.1 Paulinella micropora | reverse complement strand
TGAAGTGCATGTAATGAAGGTAAGCGTTGGTCATAACAAAGTCCATCAAAATCAAGAAATCGTTAACTTTCCAATCCCGCACAACGACATTCAAATTCATGTTTGCGTGCCCTTGACGAAGAGAGTTGAAGCGATCCACCGCATTGAAACATTCGTAGTACTTAGCAACCACGTCACACCGCGAAACAAACGCCGTACGCTTACTGAATCGTGCCTCTCGTGCTTTGCCCCCCAATGTAGTGCCGCAGGTGGCTATGATTTGCTGCATATTGTGGTCGTTCTGATTCACTGCCAACAAGCGAATACCATCTTTAGTGCACGTGGCTGACGCCAAATCGCCTTTGTTGTTCCCTCTGGCATGCCATAAAGTGAATTTGGGATAATTGCGGGTAGCCGTCTTTACCATTCCAATAAAATCTAGCCCATGCACCTTGACAACGACTGCTGTTCGTACACTAGCAAACCACGAGTCTCCTACAACAATGCGACCTGTACCATGCCACGGCTTGACTAGTCTCACTGTGGTTGCTGTTGTGACACCCCAATCATCTACCCCTGCCTTTGCACGATCTCGATCTTTTCCTTCTACACATTCCATAGCAATACAGATGCCTGTTTCAACGCAGCAGGTAGTATGGTACTCACGGCCCAAAGGAATGGGCTTGCGTGGGACGTACACCTGACCAGGCATTTCTTTGCCTGTCCACTTGCCCATCGACTCGTCGACAGTCAGGCAAGTGCCAGGCATGATGGCATCATTGAACTTCTTATTGCACTCTTCCATCAAAAAACGCACAGGCAGAAAGGGATCTTGTTCAGTGGCATCGGGTCCGAAACGCAAGCAGTGAAGGATAGCTTCGAATCGATTTTTTGACATGAATCTGCCGAAGTTGTCCCCAGGCAAACCGTCTGGCCCTACCTCACCCTCGTCCATCCAATGTCCCCTGCGCCTGCCCCTATCTGCAACTGAAATTTTGACAAGTAACCCCAGGAAAACAGCAAATTCCTCCTGTGTTATTGCTTTCTTCAACCAAGAGTCTTTCTGTTTAGCTATCTCCACGTTAGTAAATTCAATCAACCGACTGATAGCTTTTGGAGGCATGAAGTGCATGAAGTGTCTATGCAAGAAAAGAAAAGACAAGGAAAAAAACAAAGAAAAACATGACAAGAAGGTGCAAGTAAGTGCAGCAAGCAAAGGAAACATAGACAAGACAAGCACTCGAAATGAATGACTTTGGAACTGAAAATCTCTGAACACACAAAACTTTTTTCAAACCCAACAGCAACAAATGGTGCACACACATACATACTGTTCAGTGTTGACAATAACTAAAAATATTTTTGTTTGACTCGAAATGTAAATTAGTTTCTATGAGTCATGAGCGTTTCCTTGTTGAGACGACTCGCTTAGAATATTTAAGGATATATTGTTTCCTTATATTCAAGTATTAATAATATAAAATGAAAAATAAGGTCATAATTTCAGTGATTGTCTGCTTACTTAAAGCCAATAAATATTAATACAATGCGGACTGTATTTAAAATATATCAATTGTATTTTAGCAGTCGATATGTCGAACAGCCCAAGAGAAAGAACTTTGTCTGACTTCATGCCAAAGAATTATTCCTGGAATATTTCTCTGAACGTCATGCACTCGAATGGAACTCCGCTCCCGCTGCCGTAGCAGGACAAGTCGTCCAGCAACCATTGGAACTGAAATGTAAATTGAATTTATTTTGCTTCAAATAACTTTTCTATTTTCATTATATTAAACATTATACCTTTACAAAACACTGCTGAAATTTACATTTAAAACATTATATTGAATATGCACATGGAAACTAGGTTCCAACAGTTTTGCTGCCCTGGAGACTCCTCGCAATGCCACTTCCTCCTGGAACAGTTTTGCTGCCTGCTATGTTCGCATCTTCCACAATCTTCATTTTTGTATCACCAGCAATCTACACCTATCCGTACACCTGGTAATCTATTCCTTTTGTTTCCAACTTTCCCACCGGAAAAAAGAAATAAGTAAAATTTGAGTTTATTAAAATATCTTACTCAATCACATCAAAAAAATTTATGTATGCATGTATGTACGTATGTATGTATGTATGCATGTATGTATGTATGCATGTATGCATGTATGTATGGTGTGATATGGTATTGTATGTAAGTATGTATGTATAAAATAAGGTATGGTGTGATATCGTATTGTATGGTATGGCATGGAATACATACATACATACATACATACATACATATATAAATACATACATACATACATACATACATACATAAAAATAGACAGAAATACAGACATGCATACATACATACATACATGCATACATACATGCATGCATGCATACATACATACATACATACATACGTACATATATAAATAAATAAATACATACATACAATACATACATACATATATACATACATACATACATACATACATACATACATACAGACAGACATACATACAGACAGACAGACATACATACATACATATATACATACAAACATACATACATGCATGCATGCATGCATACATACATACATACATACATACATACATACATACATACTTATAGACAGACATACAGACAGACATACAGACAGACAGACAGACATACAGACATACAGACATACATACATACATGCATACATACATACATACATGCATGCATGCATGCATGCAAGCATACATACATACATGTATGCATAGTAGTAGAGGTGCCACTACAAGACGCCATTTGGAGACATGGGGGGGTAGCAAGAGAGATAACGGCTAAATTCGCTCTCCTATTAATCGCAAAGTCGCGACATTAAAAAATAAAACTATTTCAAAACGATGAAATAACTTCTCCTATTGAAAGTTTGATTTTTTATATAGTGCCACTATAAGACAATGTCTCCAAATTTTTTTGATTAATACAAGAAGTCTTTTGGACTTTTCTGCTTTTCCAAAAGTTGTCCAGACAGAATTCTGATTTTCTGTTTTTAGCCTAAAGACACGCCAGACAGGATTTTGGCGCACTGGCGCATGGTGATATTCACGGAAATAGAACATCTAGAATATCCATCTGGTGGCACCCAATCTCCGACGTGTCGGAGATATGCGGTATTCTTAGGTTATCTGTTAGTGTGTTATAATTTTTAATTCATGTTAAGGATAAGAATTATATCACTATATAATATGAGCGAGATTCCACAGAAAATAACAAAGGGTGGTGTGTATGTTTTTGAAGAGACAAAGAGTCCAAGGGTAGTTGTAAAATGGAATGAAGAAGGTAAAAATAAAGTAAAAAACTTTTGTATTAATGGACAAAGAAATAAAGAACAAGCAGAACAGCAAGCAAACAAATTTTATGAAGAAAACATAAAGCCAAAATATGAACTATGGAAGAAATATAATGATGAAAGATTAAAACAGAATAAATTACAATATAATAGAGACTATAACAAAATATGGAGCAAGAAAAAATTTAAGTGTAAGTGTGGTTATGAAACAGCAATTACATATAAATCAAGACATCTTGAATCTGTTTATCACGATCTATGGATGAAAGGAATGAAAGTTTCAAGTAAAATTTCATCAGGCCAAGAAAAATATACATGCGAATGTGGCTCAACAATAGAAGTAGGAGGTAAAGAAATTCATGAGAAAACATTAAAACATAAAAAATACTTAGAAACAAAAGATAGATGCGATACATGCAATAGGTCTGAAAATAATTGTAATTGTGGCACTTATCCAAACAGCCAAAGAATTGATTCTAGTTCATACAATGCTTCTTATAACTCATACAGAATGAAGTAGTGTCTTCTACTTTCAAAACAAAAATCAAAAAGAGAAAATTATTTTTTTTTGATGTGTTGTCTCCGCGGCGCTCTATGGTGTGTCATAATTTTTAATTCATGTTAAGGATAAGAATTATAACACTATATAAAAGAGGTAATCTGTCAAAAATCACAACCCATACTTTAATTATTTAATTTTCAAACTTTTATATTTCTTAGTATATAAAATGGACACACACGACTACAAAGGTGTTGTCTATCGGCTAGACAAACTAAGGGAATACAAGATAAATTATGAAATTAAACATGTTAGGGGACATGATGCGCTGTTTATTCAACCAAGTAATAGGTATATACGGATTGATACGCCAACAGCCCAAAATTACTTAAACCGAGTAAGAGGTGTTTCGTACTTCCAGCAACATAATATACCTATTGCTCCTCCATTACCTATTGCAATTTCTCAAAGTATCAGACAGGAGAATGTCAGAGACTTGATGCGATATGGTAATTATGATATATTACGGGACAACAGCGAAGAACACAAACTCGGAATTAATGAGAGCCAGTATAAAGTGAGGATTACTGGAAACCTTCATTCATTCACTATTAGAGATGTAATAAATTTTATTGGAATTATCCTAAAAGATTTTATTCAAAGACATCCACCAAATAGTAAAGTCAGTTTAAGTATTGAATTTATAAATGGTCATTATGGAGCAGTATCAACAGGTATGAAAACTATTAACGAAATTTCTGTTGAAGATGTATTAGAAAGATTATCTAATATATTTCAAAGTAATGAAAGCCTTTATACTGATGAAAAAGGAGCAAATATGGATAATTTAAAGTTTGTATTAAAATCTATTAAGATGCCTACAGGCGGAACAAGGCTACAAGTTATTAACAAATTAGATATCTATAAGAAAAGAGGGGTTATCCAAATCAACAACACCGATAACATATGCTTAGCAAGGGCAATTGTTGTAGTCCGAGCAAAAAAAGAAAATAATGAAAAATATTCACAGATTATGAAAGGAAAAAAGATACAAGAAGAATTGGCAAGAGAACTACATGAGAAAGCAAATGTTATTGAAAATGTCTGTGGTATTCCAGAGATTAATATATTTGCTAATTACATTAACTATAATTTGGTTATTGTTGAATTCCCTGACAAAATCGTTTATAAAACAGATCTACTTGATGCCAGCGGCGAACGGCTTACTAATCTTTATATTCTCAAAACAGAAGGACATTACGATGCTATAACTAATATGAAGTCTATGCTAAGTAAAAAGAACTTCTGTGAGTTATGCCTAAGAGGATATATGAACACACACTCGTGCGAATTTGTATGTAATATATGCGGAGTATCTGGCTGTCAAGGTATAAAAGATAAATCTCAGTGGATTGAATGTAAAGAATGTTGTAGAAACTTTCCTAACAAGCAATGTTATATCAACCATAAAAAGGATGCTTTGGAGAATAAGAACATTTCTAATATGTGCGATGAAAAAGCAAAATGTAAGGAATGCGGAACAAATTATAAAACTAAAGATGGACATAAATGCGGATATGCGAAGTGTCGTAATTGTAAAGAAATACAACCACTAGAACACAAATGCGAAATATCTCAAAAAGCAATCCTACCGCCAACAGAAAAATATGTATTCTTTGATTTTGAGGCAACACAAGACACAGGCGTACATATTGTTAATCATGCTGAAAGCCAGTATTTCAACGACAGCACACCAATAATTCACAAGAATATTGACGATTTCTGTAAGTGGATATTTGATATCAAGCATAATGATTATACATTTATAGCACATAATGCCAGAGGCTACGATTGTCAGTTTATTCTCAAGTGGTTAGTTGATAATGGACATGTGCCATTTGTCATTTATCAAGGAGGTAAAATTATGATGATGATACATAAGAAATTTAGATTTATTGATAGTCTAAGTTTTCTTCCAATGCCATTGGCTGATTTTCCTAAGACATTTGGATTGAACGAACTTAAAAAAGGCTACTTTCCACATTTCTTCAATACTTCAAAAAATCAAAATTATGTAGGTGTTATGCCACATAAGAAACATTACGGATACAACACAATGAAAGGAGATAAAAGACAGGAATTCTTAAATTGGTATGATGAGCAAGTCAATCTCCGACGCGTCGGAGATATTCACTTTGACATGAAAAAAGAAATTGCTGAGTATTGCCATTCCGATGTTGATATATTGAGACGAGGCTGTATGATGTTTAGAAACTCGTTTCTAGAATTCGGTATTGACCCTTTTAGATATACAACAATTGCGAGTTGTGTGATGGCATTATATCGTGGTAAATTTATGCCTGAGAAATCAATTGCTGTATTGAAGAATGAAAAGCAAAACAGGATGACCTCACGGGCATGTGTTGAATGGTTAGCATATCGTAGTAGATTAGACAATACTGACATTAAACATGCCTTCAATGGAGGTGAAAAAATGTTTTACCTCAACTCAAAGCAGTCCAATGTATTGTCTCCGCGACGCTCTGGGGGTATGGTATATGTAGATGGATGGGACGGCAAAAAAAACGTCGCTTATGAGTTTTATGGGTGTCATTGGCACGGATGCCAGAAGTGCTATAACAGCAATACAATGAATATTAAGAAAAATAAGACTATGGGAGAACTATATAAAAATACAAAGTCAAGAGAAGTTTTATTGAGCAAACTCTACGGAGTATCCAAAGTCATTACTATTTGGGAATGCGAATGGAGACTATCTAGAACAAGTCAAGTATTGGCAGAAGATACAAATGAACAAATTATGGAGCAAGAACGATTAAGTCCGAGAGAAGCAATGTTTGGAGGCAGAACTAATGCTCTCACATTATACTGGAAATCAAGACATGAAAGTGAATATGCTAATTACATTGATGTCTCAGGATTGTATCCCGCTGTTATGTATTATGACCCTTATCCGACAGGGCACCATGAAATCATACATCCAAAGAATGAGACAGAAAGAAAACAAGTAGCAATGAATATTATTAATAAAGTCTATTTCGGAATTGTAAAAGCAAAAATGCTACCTCCTAAGGGCTTAATTCATCCAGTCTTACCAAAAGCAGACAGAGGTAAGATGATGTATTACCTATGCGATAAGTGCGGGATGACAGGACGCCACGGCCAATGTGATCACTCTGATAATGAGCGAGCATTAACAGGAACATGGGCTACTCCAGAAATCTATAAGGCACTTGACAAAGGATACAAATTGATGAAAGTATATGAAGTGTGGAACTGGGTTGAACAAAGTGATAGTTTATTCAAAGAATACATTAAAACCTTTATCAAGGTAAAACAAGAGTCTACAGGATACCCAAAAGGATGTATCACAGATGAAGATAAAAATCGCTACATTGACAATATGGAAATTAAAATGGGTGTTAGAATGGATAAAGATAAAATAGAAAAGAACTCTGGAAGAAGAGCTGTTGCCAAGTTGTGCTTAAACTCTTTATGGGGAAAATTTGGAGAAAAACAAAATAAAACACAAACTAAATTTATAAGAGACAAAGATGATTTATACAAACTAATGAACGATAAGACAATTGACAACATTAATATTAATATAGTTAATGAAGATGTAGTGGAAGCAAGTTATGACTTAAAACAGGACGCGGTGAGCGACCCCATTAAAACAAATATTGTTATTGCTCTATTTACTACGTGCCATGCTAGAATGAGGCTTTATGATAAGATGGACAAATTAGGATACAGAATATTATACCACGATACCGATAGTGTAATATATACTACTGACTTAACAAAAGGAGAAGTAGAAGAAAAAACAGGTGAATTATTAGGTGAATGGACTGATGAATTAGGTGGAGCCAAAATAAAAACCTTTGTTGGGGGCGGGCCGAAATGTTATGGATATGTATTGGATAATGGACAAGCCTGTATGAAAGTAAAGGGGTTTAGCATGAACTACGAGACTAACAAAGCATTAAACCTGCCTAATATGTTAAGTGTTATCAGTTGTGGCTTGGGACTAAAGAACACTGAATTGTATGAGAAAGGAAAAAACGAATTACTAGAACTATTGAAAACAGATGAAGAGAAATGTATTGCTAAACGAATTGAGAAGTCTGGTAAGGTTGTGATTGTAGAAAACAGCAAGATAACAAGAGACAAGCAAAAGAAAAAGATAACAAGCGAATACTTAGAAAAAATATTTAGTTATACATACACGAAACGACAGGTTATAGGAGTTATTGATAACGCAATTGAAACGAGACCATTCGGCTACTATTGATGTTTGAAAAACACACGGGAGCGGTGTATCTCAAACAAGTTTGAGATTGGAGTGAAGGATTTTCAAATATCAATTAATTAATTTTTTATTTTTTATATCCTATAGTATATACTAATGTCTCTCAAGTCTCTCGCGGAAAAATTTGAAAAACTTTCTATCAATAATAAAACATTTACTTTGGATGATATCAAGCAAGTCATTGATGGTCATGTAAATGAATATAAATCTGAAAGTAAAAAACTTCAAGAACAAGGATTGCTACCTATTGGAAAATATAAGGGGAAGTCCGTTGCCGATGTCGCTGTATTTGACAAGCAATACTTAATATGGTTGAACAAGCAACCGATGATGATAAACTATCCAGAACTCAAAAAAGAAATTGTTAAATATATTCTATAATCACACTACATTCTCCTTTAAATTAGTCCCTTGGACAATTGTCGGTAGCACCATATCCCTATCTCCGACATGTCGGAGATTTACACGTCGGAGATTACCGACTAAATTTATCTCTTTTTTAATTATTCTTAATATCGCTTTTTCTCTATGAAAATTGTTAAATTGTGTATAGTGTGGCTCTTTTAGAATTTCCCTAAAGTCTTCTCTTTCTTCTATTTCTACATTGCGATAATTTAATTTATTCTCTTCTAAATATCGGTCTGTAATTTCTTTAAACTTTATTTTTTCAAAGTGATGGTCAACATGAACGTTTTTTCTATCGTGTATTTCTTTTGTTATTTCACATATATATTTCGGCTCAATGAAAATGTCTATTACCATTCTATTTAAATATTCTTCTATTTGATTTTTTATAGTATTTCTACAAGCATCATTAAATTTGGTCTTGGTGTATCTCATCATTTGTTTCTCTTTATTTACCCCAATGTAATTAATACAATTATACCACGAAAATGCTTTTTCTCCTATACGAAAGTGCTTACTACCATATCCATTATTTTCAACATCAATTTCACAATTTATCAAATGTTCAAATTTTGTCTTATAATCAGGATGATTAATTATAATACCCTTAATAAAATTACTATCGTTTTCATTTAACTTTTCATTGTGCTTATATTTGCTGACAATATTTCTTATATATACTATTATTTCTTTCTTTGTTTTAAACATTACTCCGCTTAGTATATACAACATACTATATACTCTTAAATAAAATTAATAAAAAAATAATATTAATAGTATATCAATGACAGACCTAAGCACCAAGCAGGACTACTTGAATGAAATTGAAAAGTGGAACATTGACAGCGAAGTTAAGAAACCCACTATTAAATGGACTAAGCCTGACATTGTATCTTTCTATGAGCAATATAAACCAAGAGATGATAATGTGAAAGTAGTTATTCCGTTGGAGTCTACATTATCAAAAATGATGGAGGAAGAAAGCACTCCTTTTACTACTGCTGATTTAAAAGAAACGGGGATTACTGAAATAAAGGCTAATGTAGGGGTAGAAATTGCAAAGAAAGAAGAACAACAACACGAAGCAGACATTTTTCTTCAATATGGTAAGTATAAAAAAATGAAAATTGAAGATGTTGCTAAGATTGATAAACCATACCTTGAATATTTAATTCAACAACCTTATTTTAATAACAAAGATGCTGTAAAAAAATATTTATAATTGATATTACATTGTATTCTGTTTTTTTTTTTTGCTTTACCAATCCTCTATAAAGTTAGCGATAATATTGACATTTCCACCATTTGCATTAGTGCTAACTGATTTCTGTGTGAATGTTAATACATCACTCGGAGACAGATAAATATCATAACTTCTTAGATTGATTTGTTGAGTTGAAGTAGCATTAACATAAATCTTAAAAATTGTAGTTCCGTTCGCGACAGCGGTCGCCGTTGTGTCGGTATCAACTATTGAATATTTCGCATCTACATCCGCATACGCCGCTCCAGTTAATGTTCCATTCAACACCATTCTTACTATATTTGTTTTTGTGTCTTCATTACTAATACTTATCAATGATGGATATACTAGTGAATAATTGTCTAAGTTAGCACCAGCACTATCAAACTTTGCTTTATTCCTTATACTCAATATCGGTCTTTCCGTTGTGTGAGCGACTTCAGCACCCTCAATTGAATTCGTTATACTTGTATTAATAGTATTTGAACCCTCAATGAATAAACTGGCACTCGCCGTTTTAAGAGTTTGTATTCCAGTCTTTGCATCATTTCTCATTACAGCCGTAAAAGGTAATGTCGTATTTCGCAGATTTACACCTTCATTCGCATTCGCATACTCAATCATATGAACTAATTGAAATAATCCTGTTATGGGATTTTCAATGTAAAACTTAATAGCACCAAACCCAAGATACTGAAATTGAATTTGAAATACATTTCCTTTACTCCAGTCTAAGTTCGGCATAGCAAAATTACCATCGCATGGGTCGTCCCAGTCTTCTTGGTCAATATAAACTGCAACACCTCCTTTAATATGCGCGATATTCATTCCTGCTTGATTTTTGTAAAAATAAAATCCATCAACGAGATCATTTCCTATTCCAATAAATGAATAGTAATCTTTTGTATCATCCGTTGTCCATATAGCAGTAAAGCGGGCAAGGACCCCCATTCCAGTTCTATATTTTATTCTCCTTTTACTTACTAATCCAGCATCTGCCGTTGCATTAGCAGTTGTTTTCAATTCAGCCATATTATTCAAAAATGACACAGACGATTTTGTTTCTGTTTTTGTCCATATCCTAGTATTAATGGTATATGGAAAGATTTCCTGTAATACTGGTGTTAATTGACCTACTACTGCTTCACCAAAAGCGGTTTTTGAATTATTTGTTTCAATATTACCATCATATCCAACACTGACATTTATAAATTCGCCGTCTGGATTTTGTGCTATCAAATTTCGTTGGTGGGACATTATATATTAATAATAAAAAAATAAATTAACTAACAAAATTAATAATCGCCTCTTACGACATCAAAATTTCAATTCCCTTAACAAGCACACTTCGTTGAAGAATGGCAAAAGTGTAATGGTTAAGATTGTTTCCAGCAGTAGTGCCGACAAATTCATATCGCCTCTCAGTGTCAAGGCTCAGACCACTCACCTCATACCCGTCAGTATCCTTATCACAAAGCGGGCGGTTGTTGTCCCATGTATCCACATGAAACCAGTTGTAATGATAGACATCGCTGTTTAGGATAGCACTACCCTTCAACTTATCCTTCAAAATCATATAGTCTTCATTCTCAGAGGTGTCAATGTCAAATTGTTGAAGACGAGAGCCATCCAGAGTTGTATAGTATGAAGTAATTTTTGCATCCGCTCTGTTGTCATTGTCGAAAGCGGTATTTTTATTTTCATCGTTGTGGAATGCGGAAGTATAAATTCTTCTAATTCTCTCACCCTGTGAGCGGTTCATTTTTACAACGAAATTTTGACTTGCTGTTGAGAGGTTCTGCTTCCAAGAGATAGGGTATTCAATCTTAAATGGGAAACCTTCTCCCGCAATCTTCTGCTGTACGCCAAGGACGACATTTGGGTCAGTCTCTACGGCAAGAAACAGATTTAAGTTTGAAATAGTAGCACCAACAGCCACCTGTGCAGCACCAGTAGAAATACTGCTCGCATCAGTTCCATAGAAAGTAGAGCGGTTAGTTCCCTCCCACACAATTCGCAAATCCAAAATTTCATTAAAACCGATAGTCTTATCCAGTTCAAAAATAGTTCCAAAAATCATACCCAACGGAAGTTTAACTTTAATGACAGGGGTAGCCGTTCCATTACCGCCTCCTTCAAAATACTTAGCCTCCCCATACTCAACATTGACAAGACTATAGGTTCCAGCAGTGCTATCGGCGAGAGCGGTATCATTGTGGCGACGAGCATTCACACTAGGCACTTTGTAGTATGCTTGAATGGCATCTCTTACAGTATCATAGGCTGCTGCGGTATCAATCGTTCGCCTTTGTGCTCTAGTTCCAACATCAATCTTTCCAGCATTACACTTTTGAAGCATAGCCCCGCTAGATACACCACCCCCGTGGTTTTCAAGTGCCATAAATTTTTCATATTTAATTTCAGGCTTCCAAATCATCTTAGTGTAATTGCCGACGTGTTGAAGATTACACAAATATTGACCGCTTCGGCTTCGCAGTTCAATTCTTTGTATCATAGGCAAGCAGTCCATAAACATACGATTATAACCAGCAGATGCGGCAGGTGTGTAAGTAAATCGCAAGACACTACGGGCAAGGTTCAAAGGACGAGTAGGGATTTCAAAGGTGCTTTCATTTCCACCAGCAGTTGTAATGTTAACATCAGCCGACCCTTCACGGGCAGTAAGTTTGTTCAATTCATACTTACCAGT
>WBZZ01006653.1:25000-41184 GCA_019918135.1 Paulinella micropora | reverse complement strand
CCACCCCGCCATCCATGAAGCGGAATTCCAGAAAGAGTGGCTGGGATACCACAGCCCCGGGGTACTGGAGGAAGACGACCTGCTCCACGTTGACGAGGACAATTCCCACAGAGCCTGGCGATTCTACAGATGCTACGAGCACCTGTACTGGACGGCAGTGGAAGACAAACTCAACCGGCGCCTACGGACTGTTTTCCAGCGCCTAGCTAGAGAGCTCAGCGAGTTGTAGCGATTCAATAAAAACACGTTCTGTTATTCCTGTTATTCTTAGCACCCCCCCCCTAAACCCAGTTGTCCGTAATAGGGGGCGGTGCACCACCTGCCGCACCTGCTGCGTTTTTTGGCCTTTTGGTGGCTACAGCCCCCTCCCTGCCCAACCCCTTCCACCCCCCACCACCCACCCATGGTCCAGGCCAGTCGTCAGAAATTCTGAGATACGAGCTGGATTCTCACGACTGGTCCACCCCCTAAGGGTGGCACCCCTCCGCTGAATTCATGGTCCGGACCAGTCGTCACAAATTCTGAGATATACACTAATTTTTAACGACTGGTCCAGACTTCACGGGAATGTAACCACTCCGCTTACTCCCCGGGAATTCAGCACACACACCCCCCCCCTCCCCCAAAGTCGGGGCCAGTCGTTACAAATTCTGAGATATACCATTAATTTCCAACGACTGGTCCACACTTTGGTTTTTTCACAGGCTAAGGGTGCCACCATCCGTTTACTTCCCGGGAATTTTCAAAGTCGGGGCCAGTCGTTAAAAATTCTGAGATAGTGACTAATTTTCAACGACTGGTCCAGACTTTACGGGAATGATGATGCCACTTCTCCCCCCTCCGCTACTTCCCGGGAATCCAGCCCTCTTTTCCCAACACCCACCCACACCCGCTATTCCCGTCCTTTTTTCCTCCTCCTGGACCAGTCGTTGCCGATCAGTCACTTATACCCTAAGTTCACACGACTGGCCTCGACCAGCTTTTTTTTCACACAAGAGGTGTGTGGGGCCACCCGCGTCCACTATATAACGGCTAAGCGGCTTTTCCCGCCATTTCCCCGCATCCCCCCCCCTCCACCTGTTTTTTCGAACATCCGCTATTCCAGTCATTTTTTCCACCTCCTGGACCAGTCGTTGCCGCTCAGACACTTATAACCTAAGTTCACACGACTGGCCCCGACCAGCCTTTTTTCACGCAGGAGGTGGCACACCCCGCGCCCACTATGTAACGGCTAAGTGGCACACACCAACCGCTATTTCCGTAGTTTTTCTACCTTCCTGGCCAGTCGATACAAACTAGATGATATAGGACTAGTTTCTAACGACTGGTCTCGACCGTCCTTTTTTCCGGTGGAGGGGGGGGGTGGCCACCCGCGTCCACTATGTAACGGCTAAGTGGCACACCACTCGCTATTTCCGTAGTTTTTTTACCTTCCGGGCCAGTCGATACAAACTAGATGATATAGGACTAGTTTCTAACGACTGGTCTCGACCGTAACTTTTTTCAGGGAGGAGGTGGCACACCTGCGCCCACTATGTAACGGCTAAGTGGCGATCGCCGCTTAGCCGTTACGTAGTGGGTCCCGGTGTCCCTCCCCCCCCCCCCTCCCACCCTTCCCCTCTTTTTTTACCTTCCGGGCCAGTCGACAGAAACAAGATGATATAGGACTAGTTTCTAACGACTGGTCTCGACCGTAACTCTTTTCTGGTGGGAGGTGGCATCCGGGGTCCACTATGTAACGGCTAAGTGGCAGTCTCCGCTTAGCCGTTACGTAGTGGGCACCGGTGCTCCCACCCGTCCCCTCTTTTTTTACCTTCCAGACCAGTCGATAGAAACAAGATGATATACAGACTAGGTTCTAACAACTGGTCTCGACCTCAACTTTTTCTGGTGTGTGGTGGCAATGGTGGCCAGGATAGGGGGGGGGGGGTAACGAGATATCTAGCATCGGGGTATCCAGGGTAGGGGGGGTCGTATCCGGTATCGGGGTAGCCAGGGTAGGGGGGGTCGTATCCGGTATCGGGGTAGCCAGGGTAGGGGGGGTCGTATCCATCGTCGGGGTAGCCAGGGTAGGGGGGGTCGTATCCATCGTCGGGGTAGCCAGGGTAGGGGGGGTGGTAGTATCCATCGTCAAGGTAGCCATTGCGGGGAGTAGCCAGCGTCGGGGTAGCCATGGGCCAGGTGTAGCCACGCCCCAGATCCCTGTGATGAGTGGTGTGTGTGAGAGTACACACACTCCACGAGCTAAGCTAGCTGACACGCCCGTCGGACTGTGCCAGCTTGCTTCAAAAAATTTTACGGTGGAACCGTTATTTTTATATACTATTTTTCAGAAAACACGCACTTGTGGGACGGGTCCGGTGCCACCGCACACCACAAAAACCACCGGTGGCACCGGTGACCACAAAAAATGCGAAAACCCTGCTGGTGGCACCACCTACGAGTATTACCCTAGTTGTGGATGCGGATCACGAATGCCACTTTTACCTGCGCGGATACGGTACAAAAAGGCAGTGGATTATCCCACTAGGACAAAAATGGCATTTTGTTTTATCAGGCCTATCGATAATATTTTTAAAAATATTTATGTATGTATGTATGTATGTACGTATGTATACATACATACATACTACCACTACTACTACTACTACTACTACTACTACTACTACTAATAATAATAATAATAATAATAATAATAATAATACTACAAACACCACCACCACCGCCAACCAGCAGCAGCAGCACCACCACCACCACTACTACTACCCAGAGCTGCCCTTGCCTAAAGAAGAAACACAAATTCAAAAGAAATCAGTGCAAACAGAAGCAAAAAGTGGCAAGAGTTGAAACAAAACAATACAATTTACCTTTTCCTCGAACCTCCTTCCACAGTGAGTTGCCTTTTCGACATGTCAGTCTAAGAGGAAGAAAGCAAGGAAAAAATAATAAATAAAGACAGTGAACTGCTGCACTTGGGCAAACACAAAAGCAATAAAAAACAAGAGAATATGTCCAACAAGAACAAAGCAAAAGGACAAACTTCATATGGGAGATTATGTCGGCAACGATGGGTCAAAAAAAAGTGGGTAAAAACACAATGGTTCACTGTGTTGCAACCGAAGTAGCAACCGGTTTTGGGCGCAACCCAAAAACGGTTGCAACTTCGGTTGCAAGGACTAATGCTGAATTTCACTTGACCGTAAATTGCGTACCAAATTTTCGTTGAGTTTGGCGTCCGGACCATATTTTTTGCACCAACCCTTTTTTTTGACCCGTTTGGGGACATAATGTCTCCCACATACAGTTTGTAGCTGTTTGTCCTTTTGCTTTGTTTTTCTTGAACATATTCTCTTGTTTTTTTTATTGTTTTCGTGTTTGCCCAACGGCAGCAGTTCACTGGATTTATTTATTTTTTTCCCCCTTGCTTCCTTCCTCTTAGACTGACATGGGAAGCTAAGTATTCTATTAAAACTAGTAAAACAGTGTTTGCGTAAAAAAAAAAAAAAAAAAATACTACTACTACTATACTAGTAGTAAGTCTAGTAACTCTAGATCTAGTAACTAGAGTAACTAGAGTAACTAGAGTAACTAGAGTAACTAGAGTAAAGATGAGAATGATGTCTCGTTGTATTAGCTCATGATCAGTAAAGCAGAACTTGAAAAGAAAACGGCAACAGACCAGAAATAAAATAGCATTAGGTCCAATCCGGACAAACGATACTGGAAAAAGGATACTTTTTACCTGCTATCCGGGGGGTGATGCCTACAGTAACCCCTCCCGATTTTATTATGACTGTAGGCATCACCCACCGGATAGCCGGTAAAAAGTACCCTTTTTCCAGTATCAGTATCGTTTGTCAGGATTGGATCTAATGCCAAGTTTTTATTCCTGGTCTGTTGCAGTTTTCCTTTTCGGCTTCACTGAGCTAACATAACGAGACATCATTCTCATCTTTTGAGGACTGTGTTTGGTCGTATTACAGACTTTTTCTACTAGTTATCATTGGGGGCATTACATTTGGAGTCACATCATTAGGCTGATTTCTTTCTGCACTGCCACACTGGCAACAGAACAAATGTTCACTGACCTGTCTCACACGAGGACGGCGTCAGACAAAAACAAATGGGGGGTGAGATTTTCGTGTTTCGACAAAAGAAATTAGGTGGTTTTCTCCTAGCTGGTTTGTAGCTTGAGTACAAGTAAAATTATAATATCAAGAAATATTTTGTACAAGTAATCAAACACTCAAGGTTACTATGTCAGTATATACTTGGATAGCTTTAGCATGCTTCGTGGTAAAAGATAGCTGATGCACTCAGGGGACTCGGACCCTTTCCTTTGCTATCTTTTCCTAGACCGGTCGGCGCGGCCCCAACATCCACCACAAAAAACGATTGAGTTCACGGGATTTTTTTGTAAAAATGATCAGAAATAACACAAACTTGAGGAAACATCTCCTCCTGAACCAGGAATCAGTTTTCAAAAAGATTTAGAAACCTCGCATCTTGAACTACTGCGCCGCCCACTAAATTTTTATACCCTCTTACCTTCGTAGTATAAAAAAATTAATTTATTTTAATAAATACATATTACCGTTAACAATTGAAAAATAATTCACATTCAAAGTAATTTTTTTTCCTGCAGTAGATTTATTATTTATAATCTTTACAATAAAAAAGGCGTGTAGAAAAAGGGCAAAAACTCAATGACTAGATGTTGCCTCCGTTTTCATATGAATACTGAGTCACTAATGAACATAGAATTACATATGCGCAAGTATTTACGGTCACAGATCTGCAATTTTACAAGAGGGAACTCAATGATGATTGCATTGCCTAATGCATAGGTCTTTGGTAATGCCTTATGATCACTACACTGAATCAGATGTATGACATAAATGTCAATCGGTTTACCCTTCTTACCTTTCCCAGGATACATAGCATATAAAATGCTGCCTCTAGCTTCCTCACTCTCACTTACTCTCGCTTGTTTGCTCTCTTTTTCTCTCTCTTTGGGGATTCCCGCCCCGATTACCCCGTCTTCTTCTTCCTCTCTTTCACTTTGGGGTCGTAACGCTCGTTTATGTTGAGGGGCTTATCCTTTTCGTTGTCCCAGCGGTAAAGCATGCCAGGTGTCAGTCTCCCCCTCACGATCACGTCACTCTCTTTTATCCTTATGGGGTGCTTAAGGATTAGTAGTTGCCCGTTCTGGTGAATGATAGACCGATGATGGTTGTGGTCCATGTTTCCTGTAGACATGATGTTAACCGGTACCCTAGTGGTCAACAGCATATCTTTCTTTACCAAAACTGGCTTTCCCGATCCATCGATTCTTGTCAATCGTGCTTCCCCCATATCTCTCACTGTACTCTCTCCGTTTCCGGTGACTAAGCTAACGGGTTCTATCTCTCGAACGTTTCGCAAGATGTGTGGTGTACAGGCTATGTCTCTTGACGATCCACTGTCCTGCACTATCATCTTTTCTTTTCGACCTACCGTCTTGCTGTCGTCTACCATGAGGTTTTAGTCCTGCTCCTCGTCCTTCTCTGTCTCTTTCTTCTGGAGCCTTTGTTTCCTTTCTCGCTCGAACCTCTCCTCGTGCAGCCAGTCCAGCTCTTCTCGTATTTCACAGTACGATCTATAGCTTATGGGTACACCTGCCCTAATCTCATCTGAGTTTCTAGAGTGTTGTAATGATCAATGAGATATATAGGCCCATAGGCCTCATGCTCAGCTAGCTTCTCTAACAGCCCATTCACTGCTTCCTCTGGCTCAAAAGCCTTTCCTCTCAGGGCCTCTAGCCAGTTTTTCTGGAGTAGATGTTGTGTTAGATACTAATCCATATCTTCTGTCGGTCTCGGTCTCATCTCTTTAAATACATTCTCTTCGATATATCTTGCCACACCACTTAGATTACCGTATTTCTCCTTTACAATGCAGACTTTTTCAAACGGGCAATAAACCTTTTGCTGCGCAGAAATTGTCTCACTTTAGCCTCCGAAAATGCTGTTGTGACGAGAAGTTGAAACATTCTGCAGCGATGCAGATATTGCTGCTTTTGTCTGTACTTTTCGTTTCTTAGCAAATAGACATCTTTGTTGGTTCTTGTCATCGCCCTCTTCTTCTTTCTGATCGCTCTGTCCTCCCATATTTTCTTCTCTTCCTTCGTCATGTCTTTCCAGTTGGCTGGTTTGTCTGTCGGTGACTTTTGTTCTGGTGGTGTTCGGCTATCTCTCTGTCTCTGTAGTCGTGCTTGTTTGTGTTTCGTCTTCTTCGTCTGATCCATCTGGTGTGTCCATCTCGTGTGGTTCTCTCGGTTTATCCATTTCTTCTGCTTTTCTCATCCTGTCTCTATCAAAACCATATTTCGTCTTTGCCGCTTCATGATCTTCATTAATAAAAACATCATGGAACATGTCTCCGAGAGTTGTGCTAATACCATAGGCATACTCCTCTATCTGATAATAGCAACTTTGCAAATCCTTTTTGTTTCCGCTAAACACCGGTGTGCGAGACTACTCCTCTATCTGATAATAGCAACTTTCCAAATCCTTTTGTTTCCGCTAAACACAGGTGTGTGAGACATCAACACTAGACGATAGGGTTCGTACTTTACTTTACTTAGAGATTTGAATAATTACTGACACGTCACTAAGTGCCCCAACCCCCTTTGAATTCACCGTTACACATAGAGTGATACAGGTAAAATAGGTAATTGTCCTTGGGGTGGGCAGGTATGACTAAACACTATTATTAATAAAATTGTCCATTGCTCCCCCTATTTAGGAATAACGGCCCCATCTACATTATGCTACTGACCTCGCATATATGATGGTAAATATGTCACGTCTAGGCCTATTCAGAAATTAACTGGAGCCGGCTCCCCGCCGCCCACTTGTCGATGCGGTAGTCTGCCGCCAGGGTCATGTACTACTTGCGCACCGCACGCACCACCAATTGCCGTTGCGAGTCCGAGCCGCTGTCGAGGTCGCTGTCGATGTCGCTGTTCGTTCCCCCTGGGGTTGCGTTGGTCGTTGTCTGCCGAACCTATGGGTTTCCTGCACTTCATAACATGCCTTGGCCCTTCTATAGCTACTGGGCCCACCTTCTTCTTCACGACCTTTCCTTTCTTCTTCTTATTTCTGCGCTTGGAGCGCTTTTCCTTCTCTTTCTTCTTCTTTTCAACTAACGGTTTGAGTGGGCTATCTTCGTTTTGCTCCCCCATCAACGGGGCTTCCCTCTCACTCTCTCTTTCCTGATCTGTGTGCAGCCCGCAAAATCGCCCTCTCAACGGACCATATGTAAGCTGCCTCTCGCAACAACACATTCTCACTTTGCATGTCATGCGTGCATACAAAACATTGCTGCTCACCTGACACTCGCCCCTCACATTGACGATAGATTACTCTCTCTCTCTCTTCTACTACCTTCACTGAAAAAAAATTACCATGTGGGCTTTCTCCTTGACCATGCTTGCTCTCTCGAAAAAATTTCGCCGCCTTTATTACGGCGTTTGGCCCCGTAAATTCTAACCCTTCTTCGTCTGTGTCAGAAGTGTCTGACTCACTCCCCCTTCCTAACTTTCCATGTTCCCTTTTTGCTCTCTTTTCCTTCTCTCTCGGTTCTAGATCTTCCTTCTCACCTGGCTCTTCTTTCGCCTTCTTCATCTTTTCACATTCATGCAGTCTATGCTCACCCCCACACATCCTGCACTCCTTCTCACATGCGGAGAACACATCCCCCTCCATGTTACAGTTGAAACATTTCTCTTTCTTCAACGTCTTCTTTCTCGTTCCTGTTCCTTTCCCTCCCCCTTTCTTATCAGTGGTGGTGCGTTTAAACCTACAGTTAGATCTATCACAGCTGCCTGACTGTTCAAACATGTAGCACACCCCAGGCACACTACGCATAGTGACTGACCCCTCTGTATGAGCGAAACGACACTCATCCCCCCACTTGCATCCAATCTCTCTTTGAAACCAAAAACACACACCTCTCTGCCCTTCCTCTCTTTTGTTGGCATCTTTCCTGTGTGTCCTTTTTCTTTCTTCATCTTCTTCTCTCTTTCTTTGTTTTTGTCTATTTCCAACGCTTTTTCTTCCAACTCCTCCCACCATTCCTCAAAAGACCATACATGCTGCTTCTTATTCATTTTCAGCGTGCTCATCCATCCTCCCCAATCTTTTCTCACCCCCTCTGATGCATACTCAGGGTTTTGTAAGGCATTAGTGATTATTGTTTCCATTGTTCTGTGGGGTGTTTTATAGCCTACTGCCTTTAGCTCTTCATCTAACGCAACAAACGCATCAAACTGCGGAGCATAATCACACCCCTCATCATTTAATGTCCATGCATTCATCGCATTTATTTTGTCTTGCACATCTTCCTCACTCACCTTACCAAACCTTTTGGTCAGTCTTGCCCACACAATGTGCAAGTTCTGACCAAAGTCTGGTGAGGTGTCTCTCACCAAATCTGCCACACTCCTCTTTGCTTTACCTACTAGCTTCTCAAACACAAGCGAAAAAGCTTCCTCTCTCTGCCTTTTCATCTCATGCTCCAAACTCTCCTGATATGCTACTATCATTTTGTCTTCCTTCTCTTTTTCCTCTACTTGCTCCTTGCTCTTCGTTTTGATTGTTGTCGTTGCTGGTGTGGAATAAGTAGGTGAAGGCTGACTACTCACTCTCCCCCTCTCCTCCACCTGCTCTTCTTCTCTCTTTTGCTCCCTCTTACCACTATCTCCCCCTAAAGTAGACTGCCTTTCTGTCTCCGTAAAATAAGAGGTAAGGTTTTCCTTGTCTGTCTCTGACTCTGAGTCTAACTCAGTTTCCCCTTCCTCCTCTCTCAACCCTATCTTTCCTCTCTCTCTCTTGCTGATTGCTTTCCTGCTCTCTCTCCCCACCTCCATGTAATTGGGGACTGTTTTCCCCTTGCTGTGCAAAGCACTTACATTACTCTCATGCACTATCCTAATGTGTTCTTCTGGGGTCTTGAGTGCCCCCTTAAGTCCTTTGGCTCCCAAGGCCAAAACTATCCCACGTTGAAAGGCCTTGAACGGGGTTCTCCCGTCATACTGTCCTTTGGCAGTCACACTGCCTTTGTTTTTGTCTGTGCCTCTTAGAGTACTGAAACGCATCTTAAGGAATCCGGACCGGTTGTGGTGGCTCAGGATCTAACTAGGGCGCCCCCCAGTAAGTCCCCCAGTATACCAGTTCGAATATTTACTAAATTCAATGATACAATTCTGATCAACAGACACGATCCCGCCACAGAACATAAAAAACAGTAACGTTTGTACTCAGTGGTAATGATATGACTGATATAGGTAATACCTAAAAAGGTAGCCACCAGTACCAGAAATGTCACAATATGACTAGTAATTAGTATTAATATTAAGGGCTGCTATGACTAATAGTTACTCTCTCAATTCCCAAGCTCCTCCTAATTAGGAATGAAGGCCCGCAATTAACAACATTAAAAACAATTACTTGGATAAATAATAAGTAATACTGTCTCAAAACAGAAGATGACGATCCGTCACATCCGACTTGAATCCCCGCTTCACGCCGCGGCTAAGTCAAGACTGTCCCGCCAACTTCTTGATCTCCCCCTGACTTGATAACCGAATGTAGAACTGTCACATAGAACTCAGTCTCCAAGTTCTCGCTCATTACCCGATTCCCGCGCGTAAAAATATGCGGCCAGGCCCCTCCCGGAGCCATAGAATAACGTTCCCGATACGCTTCCGCGCGATCTGCGCCTTCAACATCGCCGTCGGACATCTCCTCCTTTTCTACATCAGGACCTCCAAAACCTGGACCTTTTTCCTTTACGCACTTTCCTTCCTCTTGCTCCATCTCATCCTCATCATGTGGACATCACCCCCCGAATTATCAGGTAAAAAACTTATTTATAGATTTCGTCTGGCCGGACACGTCTGAAATGCCAATTCGATCCTGGTCATTTGGCTGCTTTTTGTCTTTGCGTCACTGAGCTAATATAACGAGACGTCATTCTCTTTTTTGAGGACTGTGTTTGGTTATATTACCGACTTACTCTTCCATTGAGCTATCGTTGGGGATAGTACATTTGGAGTCCATAGCTAAAGGCTGATTTCTTTTCTGATCTGTCGTACAGACATCAGATAAGCACAAATATATTTTTCGCTGATCTGTCGCACAGACATCAGACGAAAACAAACACTCCTACTCATCCTCAAACAAAAAACTTACAAACAAGCAATCAATTTGTCACAAGCTGGCATAACCTTTAGCCCTTGTGCACATTTGGCTTCTGTGTGCTCTTCTACAAGACACCAGACCACACCTACTCCACTCCCTCTTTCTGCTTGCATAAAGCCAAGTAGGACAAGTGCGAAACAAACATCAGACAAACACACAGACAGAGGAAAAACGAGCAAAGCACTCCCACTCTCTGTTCTGAACCATTTTCCTTGCATTTTCTCTGCAGAAACCAGAGGAGATTACACTGGCATCTCTCACACAAGAGCAAGATAAATATCGAAGCACTGTCCGACGACAGACTGACTTCTACAAAACAGCTCTTTTGACTAAACTATCGTTATCTCTGTGTAGGGCCTGACGCCCCATAACTATTTCAACAGAGAAAAGGAAGAAGGAGAAGAAGGTTGCATAGAGTGATAAGAATAACAGAGAAAAAAAAGAAGAAAAAAAAAGCAGACGTGACTCTCATAACATAAGATGGAAGACGAGAATGAGCAGGCTGGTGTGACACCAACTGATTATGGTCCTAGTGAGGGAGGAGAGGAGCAGGAGACTCAGTACTCAGAAGAGAGGGGGGATAGAGATGGAGAGGAGAGAGAGGAGTATACGTATACAGCCGATGTAGAGTCGACAGGGGGGGGGGTAATTCACAAGAAGCGAGTGCAGGTCAGACTGGAGGATCGATCTCCATTGACAGAGGCAGAGAGAGAGATGGAGGATGTTGGCCAGAATATCCCAAATACATGGGAACAGTTGGCTACATATGATGATGAAGAGTCCTTCTTCCTTAACTACCCAACCTATTATAAAACACACATCTACATTCCTTACGAGAAAAGGAATAGACCAGGACAAGGTCAAAGCAACCTCCTGATCGAAATTCCCTGCCTTGCGAAGCCTCTCTTCAACAAAGTGAGGTTTGAACACGAAAGAGTGCCATTGCAGGATATCAAGTATGGCGACAGTCTTACACTGTGCGACATATACGACATATCTGCAACACTCTACGCTGCTGTGCTCGTTGCGGAATTTTATGAACGCACAAACATACAGTGGAAAAATAAACGCACAACTGCAGCATGGCTGTCTGTCTGTGGTGTCCCCACTGATATCAAGAATCTAGAAAGAAAGTTCGAAGGTAGAAACCAAAGTGTCATTGAGTTTGCCCTTGAGGCTTTTGTAACTGCCTTCACACGGGCTTACAACGAAATGTACAAAGCACTGACAGACAACACAAGGCAACATCCTGTTTACGAGGAGGTTGACCAGTCTTGTCAGGTGCTTGAACGCCTCACACAACTCCATAAGGACCTCTTTGAGGGGAAGGAGCAAAAACCAACATGGAAACAATGGGCCCACACGAAGAATCACACTCTCATTAAAGGCCCTCTCACAACAATCCCAAATAATAACAGAGCTGATAAGTCTTCCATGAGAGAAAAGGCACACTTCCTCTCTAGTGCCACAGGGCTTGCACAGTTCGTGACTCATCTAGCACGACAGGTGAAAGAAGAAGAGACGAGACAGAAAGAGGAGAAGGAGCAGAAGGAGAAGATAGCTGTGGCAATGGCAGTAGCACGGGTGGCTCCACAGCCAACGGCTCCACCTACCAAATCTAACCCAGCTCCCAAGAAAGCAGGAGGAGGACCCACAGGAGGAGGACCCCAAGGGGGAGGGACAGTAATTAACTTGACTGACTCCCAGAAGAAAAAGCAGGCGCTGCAGGCAGCCCTAGCTAAAATCAAAATTGGGGGAGGGTGCCTTAAGCTCTATGCTATCACTGCCAATGAGGCTGACACAGAGAAGACCCTCATGACTAAGTTCAATGAGATGGACAGATGCTTCCAGCAAAACCAGTGTGAGGTGGAGCAGGAGTATGAAGTCCTAGAACATCTCTGTGATCGATCCCTCCTTGGAGCTGGTTTTGATCGTATAACTTACGAGAAGTACAGAGGAGAGGAGGAGCTAGCAAGGAAAGGTGGACATGCAGAGATGAGTTGTACTCTGGCCATTGCTGCCCTCATTCGATACTTTAAGGCAAGTGGATACCAACACTTGTGCACTGGCACATTGATTCGGTTTGAAATTTTCGACTTAGTATCGGAGCAGTTGCAGTCTGTCACTCAGCTTGCATCTGTCTTAACAAATGTGGGCACCCAGTACACTCTCTTTTATAACCACAAAGCCATACTCCTATATTTCCTCAGTGCTTTGCACGTCTACAACAAAAATAAGCTCACACTGCTCATGCAAGACTGCAAAACCTTCGACAAGGTAAAGCACTTGAACTTTTTGGAGATGAGCGTCTTTGAGGCCACGACTAAGGCCGTAAGCCCAAAAATGTTGTGGACCGAAGTAATGACCGCTTGTCAGAGGCTCGACAGCCAGACAGCATCCTTGATCGGTTCTGCATCGGCTTCTGCTCAACCGCAAGCCGCACATACGCAACGATCTCTAGGAAAACGACCAAGAGAGAACAGTCGTGAAGCTAACACACCTTGTATTCGTTGGTGGGCACGGGCACAATGCTTCAAACACACAAATAAGAAATGCCCGTACAACCACGATGTCGAGGACACCCGCATCCGAAACACACTCCTCAAGAACGTACGGTCGGACGAAACCAACACCGTCGCCGTTCTGCGCCGACTGCGCAAGGATCAAGGGTGGAAATTACAGGATGTCGCGGACCATGACCACGAACTAGCTGACGCGATCAATTCTCTTTTCGCTAGAGATGATCAGAAGACGGCAGCCATAGAAGCCGCAAGTAGAGGAAGAGGTGGAACACGAGGAAGAGGAGGAGGGAGAGGAATCAATCGAGGAGGAGGAGCCCCTTTCGCACAAGGCACATACACTCGCGGGGGGGAGAGAGGATTTGTGAGAAGAGCAGGAGGAAGAGGTGTATTTCAAGGTAGAGGAGGAGGAAGATGGGTTGGCCGAGGTGGATACGGCAGGGCGGAGCGCCCGTACCACAGAGATGGGGGCTGGGCAGACGGCTCGAGCTCAAGCTCGAGTTCCTCAGCACCACAGGCCTATGCGACATCAGGCGCAACCACTACCGACACTGATGCCGACTCAGGTAACAGATTTGAGGTAGTCCAATGACTAGAGAAGGAGGGAGAAAACAAAACAACATGCATTGCACGATACACCGTTGTGCAGGTCCCAACCAAGGGTACCAGTGAGTCTAAGAACCCACAGCAGGCCACAGATCAACTCAAAGGTAGTACAATACCAGTACACCCATCACGACAACAAACAGTGCATGCTGCTAATAGGCAGGCGAGTAAAGCGCTGGCAAAGAGAAAGCAGGCGGGCCTGTCGCAGCCACAGCCGAAGAAAGTAAGAATAGAACCGGCAATCAATCTTATCAACTTGCCGAGACAGACAATAGACAAGGAGGATGGAGGACATCAACCTCTCCTCACGGTCTCAAACAGAGAAAGCAAGGACAATCATCCTTCGCCTGTGAACAATACCCAAAAAGACATTACAAAAACGGCGGAAAGGGAGGAGGAGGCGAACCTCGAGAAAAGGATACAGATTTTAGAACACAAGCTCCTTGTATTGGCCTTAAAGAGTCACCGGCCAGACGCTTTTGTGAAACATTAAATACCTTTATAAACGTTGGTAATGATACTATGGCGAATATTAATATTGTCGGCCAGAAATTTACTACGAAACACCATGAGTGGTTAGAAACTAATATGAACAAATCATCTGGCACCTTGAAAGGAGTTAGTAGTCGGACGGATATAACGGGCATCATCACTTTAAATTTTAAATTGAAATCCGGACGAGTATATCGAGTGGACTTATACGTTGTCCCCGAATACCACGGATCTGTTCTTTTGTCGTACGACCAACTGGCGACAATGAACGTAGTGATATCGCTCGTTGTTAATGTGGTTGTAGTCATGCCAGCAGTTGAAGTGATTGATGTTCCCGTTATTGTTCCAGCACTTGTTATGTTGTTTGAGTTCATATCTAAGTCCCCATAAAACCGCATACCACCAACATTGTTAAAACGGACGATGTCAGATGAAGCACTTTTATTATCCAAAAGTTTTGAGATATAAAATCCCGCCCCTTCTACAAAACATGATACATTCGTGAATACATAACCTCTTTGGTTCGCGGTTCCACTTGTAGCAGTATTTAGAGTAAATAAGAAATATTGATAATCACCTGATGTCTGTGAAAAGAATATATCTCCTCCATTTTGGTTTAATATCCTCGCCCCATTATATGTTATATTTCCACCATTAATGATAACTTGATTATTAAAATCAGCCGTTTGTGTTAAAGTTAGATATTTTATCGTAGTGCTCGCCCCATTAAATGTTTTGCTTCCTGTTATGGTTTGGTCTGTTGTTAGTTTTACATTTTGTATGTCTAATGTATCCACATAACTTTTGTTTGCTCCGTCCGTTGTTGCTGATGGTGTGGCTACGTTTGTTATTCTGTTGTTGTTCAAACTTAATGTTGTTCCAGTTGCAGTTATAATTAAAGTATCACCTGAATATAACTCTACATATGAACCAGTTATTTGTATCGGATACCAAGTCGCTGTTGCTGTTTTTTGTGCTGCAATCATTCCTATTTTTGTATCAAAGGCAATTCCAATGCCATCCAAAGAAGTAGGATTTGATGAACCACTTACTTCTAAAACTGATGTAAATTTTTTATTTCGTCCGATACATGTTAGTTTAACCACCGAAGTATCAAGAACAGAAACATCCACACCATCAACAAGATTAATATTTGTTATGCTTTGGCTTTTCATATCAATACCCGCACTAGCATTTATTATGTTGCTAAATGTTTTGGTTCCTGCTATGGTTTGGTCTCCTGTTAGTTTAACCACCGAACCATCAACTGCAAGAGTGGTGAGATTAATTCCATTATATGTAGAAGCCTCTGAAATAGCATAACCACCCATATTTAATGCTCCTGTCATACTGGCGGTGCCGTCTAATCTAAGAAAGGGCGATGCCACATTTCGCCATTGTCCTGTGCTATAAATAAGCAGTTGATTATCTGTTACTGTTGTTATAATCACATCACTATGTGTATCAATACTTCCACTTGCTGACACTTTCGCGTTGTTGGAGTCGTGCTCTGATAACCAAGTTGCGACAGCGCTACCATTTAGTTGATTTACATTTGTAATGTTTTGGTTGTTCATATTTATTCCTCCCGTCATACTGGAAGTGCCGTCTAATCTCAGAAAGGGTGAAGTCGTATTTCTCCATTGACCTGTGCTATAAATAAGCAGTTGATTATCTGCTGGGAAGCCTGTTATTGTCACATCGCTGTGGCTATCTATACTTCCACCTGCTGACACTTTATCATTATTATCATTATGCTCAAATATCCATTCATCAACATCTTTGGTATTTAGCAAATTAACTCCTGTTATATTCAAATATCCGCCCATATTAATATTGCCGAATTTATCAACATTTATCGGAAATGTTTTATTTAACCAGTTTATTGAATTATATGTTAGATAACTATTAGTGGCTATTGGTGCGGTTATGACTACATCAGAAAGTGTGTCAATTGAACCGAGAGCGGTATTCCTCCATTTACCATCTACATCGTTGTATGTTAAGTATTGACCGACCACTGGTGCAGATATGTTTGTGTCAATCAAATTGTATAAACTGGTTAAATGCGGATTGGAAGTTTTGCTTCTGTGTTGAGTTGAGGCTTTGACTTCGTCGTTGTCCCTCACTCGTTCCTTCTTTGATGTCTGATGTTGAGTTTAAAGCGAGACGTGTGTCAAAGCGGTTATCAGTCCAAGAATAATTAAGTCCTTCTTTTAGGTCACTTGTTGATTTTGAAGCGAGACGTGTGTCAAATCGCGCATCAGTATAATAAAGATTTATTGGGTCGGAATCTTCTTGCACTCTGTCAGTGTTTAAACCC
>WBZZ01006653.1:12500-20000 GCA_019918135.1 Paulinella micropora | reverse complement strand
GCGTTGAGTGGGCATGTACTTTGGATCGGAGAAATATGCTTGTCGTATTTTCTCTCTTTAATTTATTGTAAACATGTCCTGTATTTCTCCCATTCGCTCAAACGTGCGTGGTGTCTTGGCTCTTCTGCTGGGCCATCATTGAGAAAGCTCAATACTACTCTCGCTTTCGGGAAACCTTTTTCGGGGCACGCCAGCGCCTGTACGACTACCTGTTCAATGAGTACGAGCAAACGCTGACCCGACTAGAGCAAAATTGTCGACAGGGATTGATCATGCACTTGCAGCGTGATCATGGTGAGGTGGACGTCCAAGCTTTGATGCTACCGAATGCTACTGTGGTGACACCTGTCACTCTTGATCTCGGTGCCGCCTTGCCTCCACTTCCGGGGCGCGTGCCAAGTATTGCCGTGCAGCTAGTTCAGGTACGTTGTTTTTTTTTTTAAGCAAATCATCATGACATCCCCATCCGTCCGCGCTCACCTTTCCCTCCCTTCCCTTCCTCCTTCTCCCCCTCCCCCCTCACCCCCCCCCCCCCCTTGCGCGCTCACCTGTCCTTCCCTTCCTCCTTCTCTCGCGCGGGGGGGGGGGGGGGGGAATGGTGCACACACATGACTCATTCCAGGCTCGTCTCACTTTGCTCAATCTTCATCGTCCAGATTTCCATAGAACATCCAGAATAGAGAGCTGTACTTTGGTTTGCATGATGTTGAATATTTCTTGTCTTTTGCTGCTAAAATGTGATCTTTTTAGGTCGGGCTGGCGAAATTCAGCTTAACAGTGGAAGCGGTAGTCTATCGGGGAGCTATGTGGCATCAGGAGGGATACAACGTGACAGTCTGGCGCAGGAACAACTCGGCCCTCTTTAAAGTGACCCTTAACCTGCACTTCCAAAATGCAGATGGCAGTCTGGAGAGAACGCTTCGTCTCGGATGCGCCTCCTATCCACAGCGCGACGATACAGTCTGTGTTGGAACATTACCAAGAGGTGGGCGCAACCACAACATACGGGAGTCAAGCAACTATGAATGCCAACGCACATCAGCTGATTACCAACGCGTCAAGGTGGAGGATGTGATCAGGGGCTCTTGCCGGCCCGTTACACCCGGAACTTGGCAGCCCGAGCCCGGCGCGATTCCCAATATCATCGCCACCGTTCAAGTCACTGTAGAAGCCGCTTGGGCTAGCCATCGAGTAACACGCGCCGGACCTGTGGCTGGTGCGTGGGGCTTGCTGGAGCCCGCATTAGCCCAAGGTCGTCAAGAAGCGCAGGAGCGGATTGCTCCGTTGGTCGCACGCCTCCGAACTGTCAGGGCTTGGGCTCTAGCCATCGCAAAGGTGCTTGGCCTGCCTACGGAAAGTCTGCAGGATTTAGCAAATGACATTCGATACTTCGATCATCCTCATGCCTTCCCTACTGCGCTACAGGATGCGGCAATGCGGTTTCAATCTCTAGTTGCTCCCGCCGGTCTCGATCAGCTAACCGTACCGCAAGTCGGGCTGGCGCTGCAAGTTGGGCTTAGCAAACTACTCTTGCTTCGTGATGTAGTGCTTCCTAACGCCCCCTGGCTTTTCGATGAAAAACTCCGCCAACGGGCTGCGTCAGGAGGCTTTCACGAGATACCTGTCGCACCTCAGGGTTGACAGAAGCGTTTTGTTGGGCCAAGGCTCGTTCGGCAACGTGGTTACTACCCTTGACTTTTGCCTTTGTTTTCCTTCAAGCTGTCACTGCTTCATGACATCCACGCCATTGAAGCTCGTTCATATTTACCTTGTAGGTCATAATATTCTTGTCTTGTTCTGTGACAGTACCTTGGAATTCTGAACTCGACAGACGAAGTGGGTTCCCATGAAGTCGCTGTCAAACTGGTGAATCTGCACGGGCTTTCACCGGCTGACAAGCTCCTCGCAGTAGACGAAGTCAAGAACCTGGGTCGAGTGTCTGGCCCCCACGTTGTCCCGCTAAAAGGCTGGGCCCTCAACGCCAACGAGCTCTTTATCATCACCGAGCACTGCCCCGGGGGAGACTGGTCTACTCACATCCACGAAGGGGAAGGCGCAGAAGCACATGTGAGCGTTAAGCTGCAGTGGCTGCTGCAACTTGCTCGGGGAATCGCAACGATGCATCATCGCCACGGCATCGTACACCGCGACATCAAGCCTTCGAATTGTTTTCTCGACTCCGAGGGCAACATCAAGGTCGGCGATGTTGGTTGTGCCAAGAGCTTCCTCAAGACCTTGCTGACACGCTACACCACAAGGTAGTATTATATATCTATAGTACGTATGTACGTATGTGTGCAGTGCATGGACCTGTTTATGTATCCAGTATGCAAATAAGTGTATGCTTGCATATGCACTTGATTCTTGCATGCATGCAGGCAGGGGCATGGTCGGCGAGCATGTGCTTGGATCCTACCACTGTTTTTTTTTGTTTTTATTCTGCCTATTTAGTATTTTTTTCACCGCGGCTGGAACCCTTGCCTACACGGCGCCAGAAACTTTACCACAGGTAGCACTGCTGCTGTTTTATGTTTTTCCGTTTTCTCTCTCTCTCTCTCTCAATCTCTCTCTCTCTCTCTCTCTATCTCTCTCTCTCTCTCTCTCTCTCCCTCTCCCTCCTTCTCTCTCTCTCTCTACCTCTCTCTCTCTCTCTCTCTCTCGTTTACTCGCATTTTGTTCTATTTTCCTTGTATTCTCTCCATTTCTTTGTATTCGTGATAAACTAAATGATACCTGCATGTTTTCTGTATGCCTCAAAATGCATGTATATCGACTCTGTGTGTGTGTGTGTGTGTGCGTGTGTGCGTTGAGTTTGAGGAGGCAGAGGTGTGTGTGTGGGGGGGGGGGGGGGGGGCACGGAGGGAGGGAGGGGACAATACACAACAGCGTTGACTCTGCAGGCTGGCCAACGTCTCAGCCCCGCTGCCTCGCAACCCGCAGTGGATAACTACTCCTGGGGACATGTGCGTGGGAAGCCTGGCACGGTCAACGTCCAATGATGGACGTAGAGGGAGACCGAGAGGAGGCACGCGAAGCAATCCTAGGACATGGTGGTATCAGAGGGGCGAGAACTTTGACCGGTTCGACCCCTTGATACCGCCGCCCCTCAAGAAGCTCATTCTGGTCTGCTGGGTCAAAAGAGCCTGAGAAGCGCCAAACGGCGGAGCAACTCGTCGAGTCCATGGAGGAATTGCTTCGAGAGTTGTAAAAAATTATGAACAGTTAAAAGGCTGCAGTTGTCGCCGCTGCCTTTTGATGACCAATTTATTGTGTGCATCAGTGTGGTGTGGGCCCGGGCCGTGCTACTGGACCAGCGTCATCTTCAAAGCCTTAGCGTGTGCGCCATGCCAGCGGAGCTTCGGTCAGCCTGACCACTGCTCTTAGCTGTGACCTCCAGGCGTCTGCTTCAATCGACCCGGGAATGAACGCCTGCGCGCAGTAGTAAGCTGTAAGAGTTGAACTTCGCCAACTTTTTGACACAGTATAACGCTTTGACGCTTCGATCTCCTTGAAGTTGCCGCCGCCCCCCCCCCCCCCCCCCTCCTCCTTCCGGTTTTTCCCTTCATTTCACACGCTTCGTTTTGGCTCTGAAGTCCCGGAGTCACCTTCAAGTTTTTACCACTAGTCAGTCGTAACTCAGTGACTGTCTCGGTGGCAATTACCTCACCTTCCCACTAGTACTCATACCTACGAGTGTCAAGTTTTGTAAAGAGTGATTGGCGGCGTATTAAAAAATATGACAAATCATGATGTAGGCCCGGAGTCACGGTATGTAATCAGATATGATCACTGTATGTAATCAGATACTATGATGATCACGGTATGTATCTGTATGTAATACTATGCAATGAGGTTGTATGTAATACTCAGATCTTATGTTAATATTTATGTATATCATGCCAATTTCAACTTTTTTTTTTTCATTATTATTATTGAAAATACGTTAGAAGTTACTAGGCTTCTTTGATAGTGTAACACCTAAGTTAGTAACGTGACGAACTTGATCCTCCCTTATGTTCCCTCACGATTATACTATATCATTACCCGGCCTTAACTGTGGTACTAATATTTATCAAGATAGATATGAATGATTCAACTCAAGAATATTAGCATGGAAAACTTAATATCCTAAGCCTCCGGAGATAGGTTGTAATGAATACTAGTACTTGACCATAGTGTTAGGTGACTATGTAGCTGCTACGGTGAACGGTGCCACGGGGCTCCGGAAACATTTATATCATACTTATTGTAGTAGTCAAGTTATCATATGCTGAATATTGTCTAGTATATCATGTGAACGTGACCAGGCTTGAATGATCCGACCATGATAAGTTCATCGGTCACCGGGGGAAAAGTACAACGGAATCAACTTGAAGTTCAAGAGTCAATGTTGTCATTGAGTGACGCACTGCAAACATTTCAGGTTAACGTGACTTGATATTAATACTGAGCCGGAAACTCATACTTGCCACTACTAATTTTTCAAGTTGGTATTAATAGTATCATCTTGCCGTCACGGTAGTAGTACTTCATGAATATCGACATTCAAGTTGGCAAGACCAAAAAAACTTATTATTAGTGATTTCACTCAAGTTAATACTGTGCGGTACTGAGAAACCGTGGCCCGCCTCTATGGTCATTCAATCGCAGTCATCGTGGCCACGCCACCGTGACTACGGTCCATAGATAGTCGAATTTAATGATATAATACTAATCTTGGAAGATCGTGTCCATATAGTGCGACTTGGTTCATTGTAGCCGCGTGTTTATCATAGTATATATATACATATATATATATATGTGTGTGTGTGTGTATGTATGATATATATATATATATATATATATATATAAATATATCATCCACATTTACTTAAATAAATAAACACCAATTACTATTCATGCACTCTGTAGTATAATGTTATCATAGTATGTACACATACATATCATGAATATATGCTTTTGTACACTTGAATATATACACGTGCGTACATACATCACGGTCAAATAAATATCTGCCACTGTGGCACAAAATCAGACCTCAAGACTCTATTATAGGATCTGCACCTAGGCAACCAAAAAACCAAAAAACTGTGGACAGTGGTGGGATGGGGTTTTGCGGTCAACTTTCTTGTAGACTGGTGTCTACTGTACAGCTACCGGAGACAGGGCGTCTTCTAGGCCGATGGAAGGCCAGCCTGAAGCAAATCCCCCACCTAGATAGTAGGACGTCTTGAAGGCCGATAGAAAGGTGAGCAGAGCCCAACGTAGATGGTGAGCATGTCTCAATGGACTTGGCGGAAACATGGCAGATCCCCACGTGAAGGTTGTGAGCATGTCTCGATTGAATTTTCTGGAACACTGCAAAGGCCCACGTAGATGATATGGTTGAATTCTCGGGAACATGGTCGCCTGGGGGGGAACAACCTAGTTGGAGCTCATAAGAGTTGAGGGACTGCATTCTGGAAAATAATAAATAAAATAAGTAAATAAGTAAATAAATATATTAAAAAAAAAAAGAGAGAGAGGGAGAGAGAGAGAGAGAGAGAGAGAGAGAGAGAGAGAGAGAGGAAGGTTGAATACTGTATGCTGTCCGAAATCATGTATGTACGTATATCTGTGCATGCAAGTGCGGACACATATATGCATATCCATGGATGCATTTCCAGATGCAGGCATGCATGTATGCATCTATCTATCTATCCATCTATCTATCTATCTATCTATCTATCTATCTATCTATCTATCTATCTACTATCTATCTATCTATGCACTTATGCATGTATGGACCATCATGGAGTGCACACAAACCGGTTAGGCACTACTCTTTTTGTATGTATGCACGTGTGTATGTAATTATGCATGCATGCATGTACATATAGAAGGTTGCAAAAAATAAGGGAACATTAAATGTGAGACAGGTTATATATATATATATACATATATATATATATATAGAGAGAGAGAGAGAGGGAGAGAGAGAGAGAGAGAGAGAGAGATGAGATGAGATGAGATGATTGCGGTAAGTTCCCGGAAAATCACCGCAAAGATAGATATATAAATAGATAGATAGATAGATAGATGGATAGATAGATAGATAGATAGATATATAGGTAGGTAGGTAGGTAGATAGATAGGTAGGTAGGTAGGTAGGTAGGTAGGTAGATAGATAGATAGATAGATAGATAGGTAGGTAGGTAGATAGATAGATAGGTAGGTAGGTAGGTAGGTAGGTAGATAGATAGGTAGATAGATAGATAGATAGATAGATAGGTAGGTAGATAGATAGATTAGATAGATTGATAGATTGATAGATAGCTCGGAAAAGTTTCGCTGGCTTGGCCCCTCGTCTTGTCCATTAGTATGCATGTATGTATTCATGTAGATATGTAGGTATGTATGTATGTGTGTATGTATGTATGTTCTGTGTGTATGTTATGTATGACGTTTACCATCACGGTGTGCACTCCGCAAGTTGGGCATTTCGGTCTACAGTTCGTTTTGCCTGCAAACATCACGCAGTATATGAATCTCTCTCTTTCTTTTTTTTTTTTTTTTTTTTTTTTTTTTTTAATGAATCACTCACTCACACTCACACACACACACACTCTCTCTCTCTCTCTCTTTCTTTTTTTTTTTTTTTTTTTTTTTTTTTTTTTTTTTTCCGCCCTCGGATGGTTTTATATCAACCTACCTATTGCAAGCGCATTGATGTACCTATGAATTGTAGTATGTCACATACATGTGTAACATATTTGCAGCGATAGATAGATAGATAGATAGATAGATAGATAGATAGATGGTAGATAGATAGATAGATGGATCGGATAGGATAGGATAGGATAAGATAGGATAAGATAAGATAGGATAAGATAAGATAAGATAAGATAAGATAAGATAAGATAAGATTGGATAGATGGATAGATGGATACCTCACACAAACGTACAGTGCAATGTCTGTCTGTTTGGCTGTCTGTTTGTCTGTCTTCTTCTTCTGACTTAGATAGATAGATAGATAGATAGATAGATAGATAGATAGATAGATAGATAGGTAGGTAAGGTAGGTAGGTAGGTAGGTAGGTAGATAGATAGATAGATAGATAGATGGATGGATGGATAGATAGATAGATAGATAGATAGAAAGGTAGGTAGGTAGGTAGATAGGTAGGTAGGTAGGTAGGTAGATAGGTAGATCGATAGATAGATAGATAGATTAGATAGATAGATAGATAGATAGATAGATAGATAGATAGATAGATAGATAGATAGATGAAATATCGACTAATGTCAGAAAAAAGGAGCTTCTGATTTCGTCAACCAGGAAGTCTGTGGGAAAAGTATTAAACCCGATGCCCAGCTAAGCCGTGATGCTTGCACGGAAGGGACTGATACAGGCAATACCAAACCTCCCTAGTACCAGGCGGGGCCAGGGCTCGTTCCATAAAGCGCCCCTTGCAGAACGAGCTCCCACCTCCATTACAGAGGGCCCAGTAAGCAGATGGA
>WBZZ01006653.1:0-2500 GCA_019918135.1 Paulinella micropora | reverse complement strand
GGGATAAGTGGGAAGCGTAAGAGTTAGAAGGTAAGTGGTAAAGATCCTTATTTTTGAAAGTTCTTACTACCTCACTTCATTTTTTCCACATTACCACGGTATTAATTAAATATCATATATTCACTCTAGAATTTTTCCGACCTTATTTTTTTCACATTAGTATTAATTACATTAATATTAGATTTTTTTTCCAAGTTGTTTGTTTGTTTGCCACCGATTGTTTTTTTCGGGAGGGTCGCAGTGACAGTGTTGCGGGATGCAAGATATATTGCTGTTGACATTCAAGACAACAAAAAAAATTAGTTTTGAGCCTAGTTTTTGTGTCAGATTTTCATTTTTGTGACAGTTTTTCATTTTTGTGACAAAAATTCAAATTTTCAAATTTAACGGTAACATTTCGCGAAAATTTACGATATTTTGCGGACGAATATAGCAGTTAATTTGAAAAATTCAAATTTTCACCCAAAATCAAAATTCCAACCAAAACTGAAATTCCAACCAAAACAGAAAAATTAATTTTTTTTGTTGTCTTGAATGTCAACAGCAATAGAATCCTTGAATTCCTTGAATTTCTGGCAATATGTACCCGGTACCGATTTCCCAGCGGTCAGGCATGATGAATATAATGCTAATATATTCCCGATTTCCCAGGACTCTCAAATCTGGATCTGCATGATGATATACGTCAACTGAGCAAACGAAAACATGTGAACGGTTCGCCTTCTTATATGCATCATCATGGTTCATCCCTATGGAAAGCAAGCGGCGTTCCGAGTCTTTCACCAAGTTATTAAAAGTCGTTCAGTGGGGGAAACTTTCGGTGGCAAAAAGCGAAGTGATTCAACCATCTGATACTAATATTGATACTAAGAATAAGAGCAGTGTTGCCTGTGTAAAAAACACTGCTTATTTCACTAAGTTAGTAATGACTATTGACTCGGCTCGGAGTGCTGCTGTCACTGCACTTCTAATTGCACGCGAAGCACTTGTATCATCAATACTACATTGATAAGGCCTTTTTCCTGGGCCGGCATGCCACGGTGAGTCCTCACTGATGTGGCGCTCGACAGTGCCGCTGCTTTGACTCATGATCATCGGATTTCTAATCGCACGTGGAGCATTTGAAAAGATGTTGGGTTACTAGTAGATATCTCAAGACCCACATCAATACTATTAAAAGCCAAGTTTCTCCAGTCTGGGACCTCATGTGGTCTTGAGATGACTACTTTGATTGCCATTGTAATCGCATATGCTTGCCTTCGCTGGCCTGCTAGATCTGAGCAGAGATTTAAAATATTAATTAAGTGCTGGTCATGGTCTTAATATTTTATATCTCTACAAGTTTTAAGACAATGTGAGTTTGTATACAACTCTTCAAGTAAAGACAAAGGACGCTATCCGTTTAAGAACTGGAGAGCTCACAATCTACGTTCGACATTTGATCGTAAGTTGCATCCAAGCCTGCCAAGAGTTCGAAATTACGTAAATAAACGCCGAAGTGACCTCTCTACTATTTACTGGTATTTCACCTGCTCACATTGAGTCAGGACTCAAAGCAGCCATAGTGTTCTATTAAGAGTTCGTTGTATCACAAGTTATTAATAACTGTCATTAAACTGATAGTGTCGGGTTGTTGGACTTGAAAATCAACTTCCCAAATCGATTTGGGAAGCCTCTAGGCGAAAATGACTGGGAACGGAAAAGACAGTTAGATGATGATTGTGTTTTTCCGCGAATCCTTCTCTTTGTCCACAAAATTTACCGTAAAAAGTGTTTCACTGGAAATTGGGGGAAAAGGTAATACGGACGGGAAACTGAGTGGCAATAGCTAAAAAGAACTTTGAACTGATCGTTTGAAATCATTTCAGCTGAACGGAATCGAAAACTAGTTAGTGAAGTCGAAACGTCGTGCAGAGGAGTCTAATGAACCGGTCAAAAAGAGTGTCTTATCAACGGAAAAGGTTTTAGCCGGTCGTTAAGGTGCTCAGTCTGATAACCGGAAGCAAGCGCATTTTCGCGAATGTAGACAAATCCTTACCATGCTTACTTCGCTTCGTCCTGTTGCAGGCTGGGAGCACTTGAAAGGCTTTTCTGGATCCTCATGTGCCTCTAAGCGGGTTTCTGAAGCTGTACTTGTAGTAATCGCAAATCGAGCACTGAAAAGGTTTTCTCCCGTGTGGGTCCTATGTGGATCTTGAGAGCACTGCTGTGAGAGCACTTGTAACCGCAAATGCATGCAGAACAGCATAATAATATTGATAAGGCTTTTCTCCCTTGAGATGGCTGCTCTGCATGCACTTGTACTCCGTGTGGTCCTCATGTGGCGCTCGAGTGCAAAATATGTCAATACAATCAAAGCTGCATTCAAAGGCTGCTCTCCCGTGTGGGTCCTTGTGTGAACTTTGAGAATGTTGCTCCGAGAGCACTTGTAATCGCACGTGGAGCACTGGAAAGGCTGTTCTCCCGTGTGGGTCCTCATGTGGTCCTTGAGGCTGCTGCT
>WBZZ01006652.1:0-5000 GCA_019918135.1 Paulinella micropora | reverse complement strand
AATGATATAATATATTATTAAATTAAGCTCAGTTCGTTGTGAGCACAGCTCACATGCACTGGAGACCATACACTCATCTTGCCATTTGATAGTCTGTAGCTTACCCTTGCCCTTCAAGTTCCCTTTAACCTAACCCAATACTTTTACTCATTCAAGTTCTTATGGCCGCGGAAGGGGTGAGCACGCCGGCCGGTCACTCGTGGTCTGGTAAACCGGGCCCGTGTTAATAAATAACTATTCAGGCTTAAAGTATCTTTTTCAAACTAGTGTTTGTTCTGGTGCTGGTTGCACTGACCAGCTATCTAGCTGAGTTTTTACAATTACCTTGAATAAGCTTATTACTGGCGCGGCTGCCACTCAAGGTAGTTTGAAGTTCGTGGCACTGGTCTCAGGCTGAGTTCATCTTTTTGACTTCGGAAGTTCGGCTAAGCTGGGACTGGCATTGCCACGGTTCAAGTTCGATGCCACTGATAACTTGAATTCAATGCGATTCGTTCTGGAGTCTGCAAAATTACTGCCGGTAGTATTAATAAGGGGACGCCCCGGTTGCCCGGGTTCTTAACTGCCGGCGGTAGCTATAACTTATGATGCGGAGGCAATTGTCTATAATAAGTTGTATCAGTGCCGGCCCACCCGGTATATAAGTGTGATTTATACTAACTTAGTATATAATTATTATTTAATAACGCAAGCACTGTCACTTTATTATTACTCAGGACTCCACGTTCAAGTTCTATTTTTCAACTTATGTTAAATTTAACTGAGATTAAGGGTCAGATTAAGAATTAGCATGCAAAATAAGGATTAGTTACCGTTTAAAATTCAAATTTCAAGATGTACAAAAAAAACAATTGAAATAATTTAATTTTAAAATCTGAATCCGGCAACAGAACATTTTTAGATTAATAAAAGTGTTTGTGTGTAGTAGTCACCGTGCCAGTAGTAATAATATTAATATGAATATTAATATACTATGATACGAAATCTCGGTCCGGGAAGCTCATTATTAACTTTAATAACCTTCAAGTTTGAAGCTTTGTAATAGCTTTTTATTACTGAACATCAAAATGCAGTATGATATGACTCCACGTCACGAGTCACAGTAACTGTTGGAACTGACTTGAACCTTATTCAAGGCAAACAGTGCAAATAGGCCTTATTATAGATTTTGGGTCGGGTGATAGCGACAGCAAAAGCATGAACAATTTCTGTGAAAAAGTATCCTCCTCCTGAATATCATCGGAAAAATGAAGATGAATAATGAATATGAAAAATGAATATGTCGGAAAAATGAATATGAAAAATAAATATGAAAAATGCCTTTGAATACGAAAAATGAATATGAAAAATGAATATGAAAAATGAATTTGAAAAATGAATTTGAAAAAATAAGTATGAAAAAATAAGTATGAAAAATGAATATGAAAAATGAATATGAAAAATGAATATGAAAAATGAATATGAAAATGAATATGAAAATGAATGCGAAAATGAATATGAAAAATGAATATGAAAAATGAATATGAAAAACGAATATGAAAAACGAATACGAAAAACGAATATGAAAAATGAATATGAAAAATTAATATGAAAAATGAATATGAAAAATGAATATGAAAAATGAATATGAAAAATGAATATGAAAAATGAATATGAAAAATAAATGTGAAAAATGAATGTGAAAAATGAATATGAAAAATAAATATGAAAAATAAATACGAAAATTGAAAGTGAAAAATGAATGTGAAAAATGAATATGAAAAATGAATATGAAAAATAAATATGAAAAATGAATATGAAAAATGAATGTGAAAAATAAATATGAAAAATGAATATGAAAAATGAATATGAAAAATGAATATGAAAACTAAATATGAAAAATTAATGTGAAAAAATAAATATGAAAAATAAATATGAAAAATGAATATGAAAAATAAATATGAAAAATGAATATGAAAAATGAATATGAAAAATGAATATGAAAATCAAATATGAAAATCGAATATGAAAACGAATATGAAAAATGAAAATGAAAAATGAATATGAAAAATGAATATGAAAAATGAATATGAAAAATGAATATGAAAAATAAATAAGAAAAATGAATATGAAAAATAAATACGAAAAATGAATGTGAAAAATGAATATGAAAAATGAATATGAAAATGAATATGAAAAATGAATATAAAAAAATGAATATGAAAAATGAATATGAAAAATGAATATGAAAAATGAATATGAAAATGAATATGAAAAATGAATATGAAAAATGAATATGAAAAAATGAATAAGAAAAGTAATATGAAAAATGAATGTGAAAAACGAATATGAAAAACGAATATGAAAAAACGAATACGAAAAACGAATATGAAAAATGAATATGAAAAATCAATATGAAAAATGAATATGAAAAATAAATACGAAAAGTGAATGTGAAAAATAAATGTGAAAATGAATATGAAAAATGAATATGAAAAAATGAATATGAAAAATGAAAGTGAAAAAATGAAAGTGAAAAATGAAAGTGAAAAATAAATATAAAAAATGAATATGAAAATAAATATGAAAAATGAATATGAAAAATGAATATGAAAAATAAATATGAAAAATAAATATGAAAAATGAATGTGAAAAATGAATGTGAAAAATGAATGTGAAAAATGAATGTGAAAAATGAATATAAAAAAATGAATGTGAAAAATGAATATGAAAAATGAATATGAAAAATAAATGTGAAAAATAAATATGAAAAATGAATTTGAAAAATAAATATGAAAAATGAATATGAAAACGAATATGAAAAATGAATATGAAAAATAAATATGAAAAATGAATATGAAAAAATGAATATGAAAAATGAATATGAAAAATGAATACGAAAAATAAATACGAAAAATGAATATGAAAAAATGAATATGAAAAATGAATATGAAAAAATGAATATGAAAAATGAATATGAAAAAATGAATATGAAAAATGAATACGAAAAATGAATATGAAAAATGAATACGAAAAATGAATATGAAAAATGAATATGAAAAACGAATATGAAAAACGAATATGAAAAATGAATATGAAAAATAAATGTGAAAAATAAATGTGAAAATCGAATATGAAAAAACGAATATGAAAAACGAATACGAAAAACGAATATGAAAAATAAATATGAAAAATGAATATGAAAAATGAATATGAAAATGAATATGAAAAATGAATATGAAAAATAAATATGATAAATGAATGTGAAAAATGAATGTGAAAAATGAATATGAAAAATGAATATGAAAAATGAATTTCGAATACGAAAATTGAAAGTGAAAATTGAAAGTGAAAAATGAATATGAAAAATGAATATGAAAAATAAATATATAAAAGGAATATGAAAAATGAATGTGAAAAATAAATATGAAAAATGAATATGAAAAATAAATATGAAAACTAAATATGAAAAATAAATATGAAAAATAAAATATGAAAAAATAAATATGAAATAAATGAATATGAAAAAATGAATATGAAAAATGAATATGAAAATAAATGTGAAAATGAATATGAAAAATGAATATGAAAAATGAATATGAAAAATGAAAGTGAAAATGAAAGTGAAAATGAAAGTGAAAAATAAATATAAAAAATGAATATGAAAAATAAATATGAAAAATGAATATGAAAATGAATATGAAAATAAATATGAAAATAATATGAAAAATGAATGTGAAAAATGAATGTGAAAAATGGAATGTGAAAAATGAATGTGAAAAATTAATATAAAAAATGAATGTGAAAAATGAATATGAAAATGAATATGAAAAAAAATGTGAAAAATAAATGTGAAAAATGAATTTGAAAAATAAATATGAAAAATGAATATGAAAACGAATATGAAAAATGAATATGAAAAATAAATATGAAAAATGAATATGAAAAATGAATATGAAAAATGAATATGAAAAATGAATATGAAAATAAATACGAAAAATAAATACGAAATGAATATGAAAATGAATATGAAAAATGAATATGAAAAATGAATATGAAAAATGAATATGAAAAATGAATATGAAAAATGAATATGAAAAATGAATACGAAAAATGAATATGAAAAATGAATATGAAAAACGAATATAAAAACGAATATGAAAAATGAATATGAAAATAAATGTGAAAAATAAATGTGAAAATCGATATGAAAAACGATATTGAAAAACGAATACGAAAAACGAATATGAAAAATAAATATGAAAAATGAATATGAAAAATGAATATGAAAAATGAATATGAAAAAATGAATATGAAAATAAATATGATAAATGAATGTGAAAAATGAATGTGAAAAATGAATATGAAAAATGATTGAAAAATAATATATAAAAGGAATGAAAAATGAATGTGAAAAATAAATATGAAAAATGAATATGAAAAATAAATATGAAAACTAAATATGAAAAAATAAATATGAAAAATAAATATGAAAAATAAAATATGAAAAATGAATATGAAAAATGAATATGAAAAATGAATATGAAAAATGAATATGAAAAATGAATGTGAAAAACGAATATGAAAAACGAATTTGAAAACGAATATGAAAAAAAATATGAAAATGAATATGAAAAATGAATATGAAAAATAAATATGAAAAATAAATATGAACAATAAATATGAAAAATAATTATGAAAATAAATACGAAAAATGAATGTGAAAAATGAATATGAAAAATGAATATGAAAAATGAATATGAAAATGAATATGAAAAATGAATATGAAAATGAATATGAAAAATGAATGTGAAAAATGAATATGAAAAATGAATATGAAAAATGAATATGAAAAATAAATGTGAAAAATGAATGTGAAAACAAGATATGAAAAACGAATATGAAAACGAATACGAAAAATGAATATGAAAAATGAATATGAAAAATGAATAGAAAAATAAATATATAAAAGGAATATGAAAAATGAATGTGAAAAATAATATGAAAAATGAATATGAAAA
>WBZZ01006651.1:45000-47500 GCA_019918135.1 Paulinella micropora | reverse complement strand
CTGGGCGGCGCTATCCGAGATGGTAGCGCTGTACAGGAGCCGGGGGGAGGTCATAGTCCTGGGCGACATGAATGCCAAACTTGGACCCCCCACGACTGAGCGGGAGCAGGGCCTGCTAGGGAGCTTCGACTATAATGTCAAGCGCACCGACAATGGCCGACTACTCGCCGAGCTGATCTCCCAGAATGACATGGTGGCCCTCAACGGTCACTTCAAAGCTCCGGGCTCGGAGCGTGGACACGCAACGAGATTGCAGGTAGTCACGACAGAAGGGGAGGTGGGCCTGGCGGAATCGGCCCTTGACTACATCGTAGTCACCCCCCGGCTGTTCCCTACAGAAAAGAAGAGCGCACTCTTTGGGGTAGATACCGGGGACCTGGAATCAGATCACCGGCCCGTCTATGTGAAACTACGGTGCCCCCGTCGAGCGATCCTCAGACGCAAAAGGGTACGGTATCGGAAGTTCAACCTACACAAGCTAGTCTTGAAAGGGGGTTCAGCCGAAGATCGTGAGGCTGCGGAGTCCAACCGGGCACTTTATGAAGCAAAGCTGGAGGAAAGCTTTGCGGACTTCACACTCCCTGGCGGAGCTCGGGAAAAGGACCAGCCAACAAGGCTACGCCTAGCCAACGAGGTCACGAGCGAGTTCATCAAGAGGTCGTTCGCGGCTTTGAAAGCCTCGGTGGGAGACCGGGTGGTTGCCAAAGAGTTCCGCCGAGATTGGTTTGACGACGAATTGCGTACTGCAATCAACGCCCGCAGAAACGCATATCGGGTCTTCGTTAAATCACCCTCCGAGCACACCTGGGTCCAATACTCCGAGGCACGTAGCAGAACGCGTGCACTCGTTCGGGCAAAGAAGCGGGCTAGCTGGGAGCGTTTCTTGGCGAATATGGTGGATGCACACGGCCGTCATGACACTCAGAACTTCTACAGCCTAGCCAGGCGACTTGTGCCACAGGCTAGCGCCTCAACGGTACACCCGATCCGTAAGGAGGACGGTACCATGGCGACTACGCGGACCGAGAGATTGGACACGGTGACCAGGTACAGGGCCAAACTAGGTGCCCCTCTGCAAAACCCCTCCTTTGACGAAACTTTCCGAACCACCATCGAGGCGCGTATGGCGGAGCACCTCCGGGACTCTTGTCACACAAGCTGAGATCGACCTTGACGGGGAGTTCACACTGGAGGAGCTGGAGGAGTGCTTAGAGCAGGCCCAGTTCGGCAAGGCGTGTGGCAGCGACGAAACTCGAAACGAAATGTTCAAGTGCGGTGGCGCTACCATGCGCCAACTCCTCCTGAGGGTGTTCAACTTCCTTCGGGATATTGAGACAACGCCTGACGACTGGGGGATGGGCACACTTGTCAACCTCTACAAAGACGGAGACCCAGCTGACTTGGGGAACTACCGAGGCATCGCTCTAATGAGCTGTCTAGGAAAGCTCTATCTCAGTCTGTGGGCTAGGCGTTTGTCTGGCTTCATGGAAGGGAAACTGTCAGAGAAACAAGGGGCTTTCGTCCGAACCGGTCCACAACGGACCAAATAATCTCATTGCATGAGGCTCTGGTACGCAGGAAGTTAACGAGACGCAGTACTTATCTGTTCTTTGTGGACTTCCGGAAGGCGTTCGATACCGTTTGGCAAGATGGCTTATGGGAACGACTGTGGCAGAGCGGAATTCGAGGACGGGCCTGGCGCATCATTCGTGATGCATACAGAGGAATTCGCATGCGAGTCCTCGTAGATGGCTGCCTGACCCAACCCGTCCCTGTGTCACAAGGAGTTCGCCAAGGAGACCCCCTCTCTGTCCTGTTCCTTATCTTCATCGACGCACTTGCTGAAATGTTGGCGGAACGGTGCAAAGGGCTGGCTTACAGTCCCGAGGGGCCGGCTACCCGACGACAGTTGCGGAGTTTGCTCTACGCAGACGATGTCGTCATGCTCGCGGAATCGCCGGAGGAGCTGAACGCCATGATCGAAGTGGTGCGTTCGTTTTGTGATACGTGGAGGATCGAAATCAACTTGACCAAAAGTCAGGTGATGGAAGTTCACCCACGTGGGGTATGTCGCAAAGCGGAAGGCTACTACTACGGCTCAAAGGCAATCGAGGTGGTCAAGCAGTACAAATACCTAGGGCTCATGCTGACGGACGCCTTGAGCTGGGACGCACACCATGAGCGCGCCCTAGCAAAGGCTCGCAAAGGGCACGTGGCGCTGGCACGTTTGTTCGCGAGGAAAGAAATCCCCTTTGCGGCTAAGCGAGCCATGTGGACCACAACTACACTCTCATCTCTGGAATATGGAGCAGAGGTGACGACCTTCAATGACACCAAAGGCAGGCAGTACGAGGCAATTCAACATCACGCGCTTACGGCAATGCTGAGCATTCGCCGCAAGGCCTCGCAAGAGGCGGTGAGGGCCTTAGCTGGGCAAATCAGCCTGGAGACCAGATTCCTGGCTAAAAAGCTGCGGTACAGAGCCGAGCTTTACCTCATG
>WBZZ01006651.1:37500-40000 GCA_019918135.1 Paulinella micropora | reverse complement strand
TATCTCTCTCTCTCTCTCTCTCTCTCTCATCACACCCTGACTTCTCCAGGAAGCGGTAACTAACTAACTAACTAACTAACTAACTAACTAACTAACTAACTAACTAACTAACTAACTAACTAACTAACTTGCTAGTTAGTTAGTTACTTACCCCTTTCGGGAGAATTCTCGATGTGTATGGGTGTAGCTATCCGGGACGCGCTGAAATAGCGACTCCATTACCTAGATAGATAGATAGATAGATGGATGGATGGATAGATGGATGGATGGATGGATAGATGGATAGATGGGTGGATAGATGGGTGGATGGATGGATGGATGGATGGATAGATAGATAGACAGATAGATAGATAAATAGACAGATAGATAGATAGATAGATAGATAGATAGATAGATAGATAGATAGATAGATAGATGGATGTATGGGTGTAGCTGGCTGGAACGTGCTCAAATAGTGCCTCCATTACCTAGATAGATAGATAGATAGATAGATAGATGGATAGCTGGATGGATGGATGGATAGATGGATGGATGGATGGATGGATGGACGGATGGATAGATAGATAGTGGATGGATAGATGGATGAATGGATGGACGGATGGAAGGATGGATAGATACATATATAGATAGACAGATAGATAGATAGATGAGATATCGACTAATGTCAGAAAAAAGGAGCTTCTGATTTCGTCAACCAAGGAAGTCTGTGGGTAAAGTATTAACCCGATGCCCAGCTAAGCCGTGATGTTTGCACGGAAGGGACTGATACAGGCGATACCAAACCTCCCTAGTACCAGGCGGGGCCAGGGCTCGTTCCATAAGCGCCCCTTGCAGAACGAGCTCCCGTAAGCAGATGGAGTTTCGAGACTGTTCGACAGTCTAGTATAAACCGACAGAGCACTGTGGGTTTTATTCCGGGCTCAACAAGCGAGAAAGGGCACCCTGAGGGAACAGGATTGTGCTTCCCGTCGCTATTTCGGCATGTGACTTATAGGCGTATGGCTAGGCACAAATAAGGCACCCCACCACGGGCCCAGCACACCCACACCATCCCCTAATTCTCTGTCTGTCGACAGATGGCACCCATAAGATAGATAGATAGTCAGATAGATAGATAGATAGATAGATAGATAGATAGATAGATAGATAGATAGATAGATAGATAGATAGATAGATAGATAGATAGATAGGTAGATAAATAGATAAATAGATAGTTGGATGGATGGATGGATGGATGGATGAATAGATAGATAGATAATAGATAGATAGATAGATAGATAGATAGATAAAAAGATAGATAGATAGATAGATAGATAGATAGATAGATAGATAGATAGATAGATAGATAGATAGATAGATAGATACATAGATAGATAGAGAGATAGATGGATGGATAGATGGATGGATGGAGGGATGGATGGAGGGATGGATAGATACATATATAGACAGACAGATAGATAGATAGATAGATAGATAGATAGATAGATAGATAGATAGATAGATAGATAGATAGATAGATAGAAAGATACATAGATAGAAAGATAGATAGATAGATAGATAGATAGATAGATACATAAATAAATAGTTGGATGGATGGATAGATAGATAGATAGATAGATAGATAGATAGATAGACAGACAGATAGATAGATAGATAGATAGATAGATAGATAGATAGATAGATAGATAGATAGATAGATAGATAGATAGATAGACAGATGAAATGTCGCAAAGGAATGTAGGTGGATAGGTGGATAGATAGATAGATAGATAGATAGATAGATAGATAGATAGATAGATAGATTGATAGATAGATAGATAAATAGATAGATAGATACATAGATAGATAGATAGATAGATAGATAGATAGATAGATAGATAGATAGATAGATAGATAGATAGATAGATAGATAGATAGATAGATGAGATGTCGCAAAGGAATGTAGTCCTTGCAAAGGAACGCAGTTTCACATCAAACAATAATTTGTGTACTGTGCATGTGTCCGGGATGGGAATCACGGGTAGACTGTGTTCTGGAAAAAGAAGAGGAGGAAGGACGTTGAAGAAAAAGGCAATCTAGGAATGGAGAGAGGGAGGATAAGGAAGAAGAGAAAGAAAAGGAAGCCGTTAGTCCAAGTGTTTTGAGCACCGTAAGCTTGCGCAAGCTACAATGATGACATTGTATGAGGCCTAAACCCCCGCAGGGACCTAGCCCGGGCTATGCAACACTGGACGGCTATGATGGAATGCAGTCACCAATACGGACTAGAGGAAGATTAGTCCAATTTTTGACTGCACAGGAGCGATAAATCGCAAAAGAGCAACGAGCTACGCAGGAGGATAGCTTGAAGCAAAGGGATTTGGATTGGGGATGGGAAAAACCCAAGGCGCGGAAACATCGATGAACAGAGAACGATACCATGCCGCGAGCCCCGCATTCGATTGGTCGAAGGTGGCAGGTCCATCCGTTGTCCTCGATTTGAGATTTGAGCTCGTTGTAT
>WBZZ01006651.1:0-5000 GCA_019918135.1 Paulinella micropora | reverse complement strand
GAAAGAGAAAGAGAAGAGAAGAGAAGAGAAGAGAAGAGAAGAGAAGAGAAGAGAAGAGAAGAGAAGAGAAGAGAAGAGAAGAGAAGAGAAGAGAAGAGAAGAGAAGAGAATAGAGTAGAGTAGAGTAGAGTAGAATAGAGTAGAGTAGAGCAGATTAGAGCAGAATAGAATAGAATAGAATAGAATAGAATAGAATAGAATAGAATAGAATAGAATAGAATAGAATAGAATAGAATAGAGATAGAGATAGACCGATGAGTGAAGTGTTAACGGCCAGTGAGAGCTCCATGGGTAGTTCCGATAGGTAGATAGATAGATAGATAGATAGATAGATAGATAGATAGATAGATAGATAGATAGATAGATAGATAGATAGATGAGATGTCGCAAAGGAATGTAGTCCTTGCAAAGGAACGCAGTTTCACATCAAACAATAATTTGTGTACTGTGCATGTGTCCGGGATGGGAATCACGGGTAGACTGTGTTCTGGAAAAAGAAGAGGAGGAAGGACGTTGAAGAAAAAGGCAATCTAGGAATGGAGAGTGGGAGGATAAGGAAGAAGAGAAAGAAAAGGAAGCCGTTAGTCCAAGTGTTTTGAGCACCGTAAGCTTGCGCAAGCTACAATGATGACATTGTGTAAAGGCCTAAACCCCCGAAGGGACCTAGCCCGGGCTATGCAACACTGGACGGCTATGACGGAATGCAGGATGAGAGATAAGGGGAGGATGAGAGGGAGGGCGGATTGGAGTTCTTCTTCAATGTCTTTCCATACGCTTGGTGTTGATGGCAAAACCAGGTGCTTTCTTCTTTCGATTGGTTCTTTCGGGGCACTTCTTGGACGAAATGAGAGTATGTCTCGGCGTCAACACTGTGGGTGGAATCCGGGTTGACAATGCTGGGTTGTGACTTATAGTCCGGATGGACGTGCACTTTTGGACTCTTCTTTTCGAGGGCTCGAAGGAGATAGATAGATAGATAGATAGATAGATAGATAGATAGATAGATAGATAGATAGATAGATATATAGATAGATAGATAGATAGATAGACAGAATAGATAGATAGATAGATAGATAGATAGATAGACAGATAGATAGATAGAGATAGACCGATGAGTGAAGTATTCACGGCCAGTGAGAGTTCCATGGGGAGTTCTGGTGGCACTACCGACGTGATGATCATGATACAGCTGAGAATGAGCTTATAGCGAGAACGACCTTCGTCCTGACAAGAGATATATAGATAACGAATATATCTAGCTGTATCTATCTATCTATCTATCTATCTATCTATCTATCTATCTATCTATCTATATATATATATATATATTATATATATCTATCTATCTATCTATCTATCTATCTATCTATCTCATCTATGATACAGCTGAGAATGAGCTTATAGCGAGAACGGCCTTCATTCTGACAAGAGATACATAGACTATGAATATATCTATATCTATATCTATATCTATCTATGTCTATCTATATCTATCTATCTATCTATCTATCTATCTATCTATCTATCTCATCTATGATACAGCTGAGAATGAGCTTATAGCGAGAACGGCCTTCATTCTGACAAGAGATACATAGACTATGAACATATCTATATCTATATCTATCTCTATCTATATATCTATCTATCTATCTATCTATCTATCTATCTATCTCATGTATGATACAGCTGAGAATGAGCTTATAGCGAGAACGGCCTTCATTCTGACAAGATACATAGACTATAAATATATCTATATCTATCTATCTATCTATATATCTATCTATCTATCTATCTATCTATCTATCTATCTATCTATCTATCTATCTACCTGCCTACCTACCTACCTACCTACCTATCTATCTATCTATCTGTCTATCTATCTATCTATCTATCTATATATATCATGTATGATACAGCTGAGAATGAGCTTATAGCGAGAACGGCCTTCGTCCTGACAAGAGATAAAAAGAATATATCTATATCTATATCTATCTATATCTATCTATCTATCTATCTATCTATCTATCCATCTTCTATGGTACAGCTGAGAATGAGCTTATAGCGAGAACGGCCTTCATTCTGACAAGAGATACATAGACAATGATATATATATATATATATATATATATATATATATTTATATGTACATATATATAATATCTATATCTATCTATCTATCTACCTATCTATCTATATATCTATCTATCTATCTATCTATCTATCTATCTACCTACCTATCTATCTATCTATCTATCTATCTATCTCTCTCTCTATCTATCTATCTATCTATCTATCTATCTTCTATCTATCTATCTATCTATCTATCTATCTATCTATCTATCTATCTATCTATCTATCTATCTTCTATCTATCTATCTATCTATCTATCTATCTATCTATCTATCTATCTATCTATCTACCTATCCGCTGCGCTTTACGCCAGTACGTACGAAATAGCAGAAAAGGCGCAGACGAGAAGAAACAAAATGACAGACAGAAATAGTATATTATGCGGCTAGCCACAAAATTGACGTGTTTTGCGGGCGAGCCGGAGCCGGGCCGGCGAGCCCCGCAAAACACGTCAAATTCGGCGCGCCGCATATGTAGTTTTATCGGTAACCTGAACACATTTTGTGGAGGTGAGCGATAAAAGATTGGAAGGTGAGAAAGAAGAAGGGGTGTGTGGGGGGGGGGGGGGGGGGGGGGGGGGGAGGGGGGGGGATCTATCTATCTATCTATCTATCTATCTATCTATCTATCTATCTACCTATTTTTCTACCTATCTATCTACCTATCTACCTATCTATCTATCCATCTATCTATCCATCTATCTCTGTTCCCTCAGGGTGCCCTTTCTCGCTTGTTGAGCCCGGAATAAAACCCACAGTGCTCTGTCGGTTTATACTAGACTGTCGAACAGTCTCGAAACTCCATCTGCTTACTGGGTCCTCTGTAAATGGAGGTGGGAGCTCGTTCTGCAAGGGGCGCTTATGGAACGAGCCCTGGCCCCGCCTGGTACTAGGGAGCTTTGGTATCGCCTGTATCAGTCCCTTCCGTGCAAACATCACGGCTTAGCTGGGCATCGGGTTAATACTTTACCCACAGACTTCCTTGGTTGACGAAATCAGAAGCTCCTTTTTTCTGACATTAGTGGATATCTCTATCTATCTATCTATCTATCTATCTATCTATCTGTCTGTCTATCTGTCTATCTATCTATCTATCTATCCATCTATCTGTCTATCTGTCTATCTATCTATCTATCTATCTTTTTATCTATCTATCACATGGAAACATGCTGACAGCGGGGGGGGGTTGAAAAAGGAAATAGATGCTGACAGTAGGGGGGGGGGGGGAAGGAAATAGAGCGGGGGGGGGTGAAAAAAGGCAATAGATGCTGACAGCGGGGGGAAAAAAGGCAATAGTGGGGAAATGGGCGACCTTCAGGCCTTGTATGAGTACGTATGACGCAGCGGCGATGGCGAAGACCAGGAGAAACAAGATGAATCCCAATGTCTCCCTGTGTGTGTACATGTATGCATTTGTGCGAGAGTATGGGATAAAAATCTAGGGAAATTTGAAAACGATTTTTTTTTTTTTTTTTTTTTTTTTTTTTTTTTTTTTTTTTTTAAGTAACAATATCAATATAATTCACTGACCGGTTGTTGACGGATACGCTGTCGATAGAGAAGAGAAATTTTTTACTCTTACAAGCTTGCCTTGGCTTATAATGGTGATTGTGTGTGTGAGTGAGAGAGAGAGTATGTATGTGTATGTGTGTGTGTATGTACTTCTCGGTCACCACCTCGTAATGTGGTTAGGTGACCGAGAAAAAAACCACATCTTTTTTTCTCGCCAAATTTCACGTGTTTTACGGGCTCGCCGGCCCGGCCCGGCTCGCCCGTAAAACACGTGGAAATTTTGGCCAGCCGCAGAATATAATAGTATTGCGAGAGTAAAATAGAAATGTGCCAATGTTGAAAATGAAAATCAAAACCATTTTTAAAAAGTATATAAAAAATCAAAACCATTTTTAAAAATCAAAGTCATTTTCAAAAATTATGTGAAAATCAAAACCATTTTTAAAAATCAAAATCATTTTCAAAAATTATATGAAAATCAAAACCATTTTTAAAAATCAAAATCATTTTCAAAAATTATATGGAAATCAAAACCATGTTTAAAAATCAAAATCTGAAAAATTATATGTATAATCCACTGACCAATTGTTGACGGATACGCTGTCGATAGAGAAGAGGATTGTTCTCATCAGCTTGCCTTGGCTTGTATTGAATCCTGAGAGAAAGAGAGAGAGAGAGAGAGAGAGAGAGAGAGAGAGAGAGAGAGAGAAGAGAGAGAGAGAGAGAGAGAGAGAGAGAGAGAGAGAGAAGAGAGAGAGAAGAGAGAGAGAAGAGAGAGAGGAGAGAGAGAAGAAAGAGAGAAAAAAAAAAGAGAGAGAGAGAGAGAGAGAGAGAGAGAGAGAGAGAGAGAGAAGAGCGAGAGAGAGAGAGAGAGAGAGAGAGAATTGTATTGTGTTGTATTGTATTGTATTGTATTGTATTGCATTGTCTTGTATTGTATTGTATTGTATTGTTTTGTCTTGTATTGCATTGTATTGTATTGTATTGTATTTGTCTTGTATTTGTATTTGTATTTGTATGTGTACTTGTATTTGTATTTGTATTGTATTGTTTTGTGTTGCATCATCACAACTGTTCGTAGACATAAAGAGAAAAAAAAAAAAAAAAAAAAAAAAAAAAAAAAAAAAAAAAAAAAAGAAAAAAAAAAAAAAAAAAAAAAAGAGTTGTATTGTATTGTATTGTTTTGGATTGTATTGTATCGTCTTGTATTGCATTGTATTGCATTGCATTGCATTGTACTGTATTGTATTGTATTGTATTGTATTAAATTGTATTGTATTGTAATTGTATTGTATTGTATTGTATTGTATTGTATTGCCTTGTATTGTATTGTATTGTATTGTATTGTATTGTATTGCA
>WBZZ01006650.1:35000-46288 GCA_019918135.1 Paulinella micropora | reverse complement strand
CCACCCCCAGCCCCTCCCGCAGCCTGGTGTACTTCTGGGCCCAGATAGGTCAGTCTTCCGCTAATTCCAAGACAATCGCTGCGCCATACACAGTAACGTGGTGTCCTTCGACTGTGACTAAGGCAAACTGGCGTTGGGACTGCCCGACCTGCCCCGACGTCTTTACTATAATTTATGATCGTTCCTACATTCAGGCTAAGCGCACAGACGCGAACAGCGGGTGGGGGCTGGACCTGCAGTTCCAATGTACCAGGGATTAGACTTGTAAACATATAAATTTTAATTAAAGAACAATCAAGATCGAGTGCGCACAATAGCCTTTCCCCTGCTCTTTGAGCACCCCGGGCTCAGGGCGAGGGAGGGGGGGGGGGGGAAGTTTCCTTTCCTTCTCTCTTCCCTTCCCCCCCCCCCCCCCCCCGTAAACCAAAAAGTATTGCAGACGATGTCGAGGATAAAGTGCCTTCCAGAGACCAGCATATGTCACGCTTGGCTGAGGTTATGATGTCGCGCAGAGAAAGGCGGGGATGCCGATTGAATCTGTTGAAGTTTCCCAACGGCACTCCTTTAATGATTGCTTCCATACGACTTCTGCAACAGACGGAAGCTGAACAGATCAGGTATGCGCACCGGTGCAAGAAGGAAACATAAATTTTGCATCCTGTAGTGTGGTCCAGCTAAGTTAGCAGTGCAAAATTTGCAGATGATGCAAAATTTATGTTTTAGTTTTTTTTATTTTATTTTATTTATTTTAATTCGAATGTTTTTCCTTTTCTTTGTGCCTTTTCTCCTCCTCCAATGTCAGACTACTGCTGCGAGGTTATGAAACACCGTGGTTGCCAAAGGAGGAGAAAGAGTGGAAGAGGGAAGTCTTTGAACAATTTGTTTGCGGTGGTCGACGGTTTCTTTGTGCACTTGGTCTCTCCCAAAGAAAGAAGCAGGATATATCCGCTAGTTTTGTTCAGTTGGACAATGAGCAATACTGTCTGGTGAACTACGGGTTGCAGCTTGTGGTGTCAGAAGGTATAGTGCCTAGGTTTCTATACTTAACCCTGTTCAACACTAAGCAGAAAGGAGTTTTAGGTGTCCGCCCCACTCTTGTTGAACCGACAGCGCCCAAAAGGAAGATGTCGATCAGAATGGATCGGATCCATTCCTCCGTTGTGGCGTTCAGGAAACCTATACGCAAAACTGCCGAACTCCATGAAACCATCCGTGTTGCAGTTCCAGTCTTGATGCATCCGTAAATTCATTGTTTCTAGATACAGTGCCGTTGCGCTAGTTATATATTACACTTAATAATCTTTCACTTGTTTTTAATACTTTTCATTATAACCGGATTTTGTTAAGTAAGTGCGATTCGCAATCCTGATTAAGAACACGTATTAGCTCCGCCCGCTCGCAGTTTGCATGGGAAATGTTTCTAAATACTCTGAAATAACATTATTTGATTACTTCTTGAAAATATATTGCAGGTTCCGATCGAAAGTGCGGGTAGAAAAGAATTTATTATGCGCCATGATTGCGAATCGCAAAACTGATTGCGATTCGTAAACTTTGTTGCGATTCGCAAATAAAAAACCAGGCCGGCCCTAAGGCCAAACCTGCAGATTGCATGCATACAGAGCTTTAACGACCAAACCAAGATGTTTCTGGTCAAGCAAGTGCTACCCACTTGTAGAGGACACCTGCCATGGTGGTGCACAAGCTTTAGCTGTGGAGAAAATGGAACATTTTTGGTCTTAAAAATTCAAGAAAGAATTTGTTATGCGCCATGATTGCGAATCGCAAAACTGATTGCGATTCGCAAACTTTGTTGCGATTTGCAAATAAAAACCAGGCCGGCCCTAAGGCCAAACCTGCAGATTGCATGCATAAAGAGCTTTAACGACCGAACCAAGATGTTTCTGGTCGGGCAAGTGTTACCCACTTGTAGGGGACACCTGCCAGGGTGGTGCACAAGCCTTAGATGTGGAGAAAATGGAGCACTTTTCATGTTAAAAGTTCAATCAAGTATTTGTTATGCGCCATCCCGAAATTGATTGCGACTTGCAAATCTAGTTGCGATGCGCAAAATTAGTTGCGAATGTTTTGCGATTTGCAATTGAAAATTGCGTAGCGCAATTAATTTTTGTGCTGCGTAAGTTTCATTGCGGTGCGTGTCTCCGTAGTGCATGAGCTTTAAGGTGGGCAACGCTAATGGTACCGGCTTGTCCAAACTGGGCGATTAGGGCGGCCCACATCAGGTGTGGCTCCCTACCGGCGGAATGGATCACAAGCATTGCTGGATGGCCAGCTAACGCCTCAGCTATTATGACTCTAGTCTTAATTGTCAGTTTCAGGCTGGTTGCAGGGTCAAAACAGTTTTGCAGTTGTTCATATGTGGGTTCAGCAGGCAGGGCAGCAACAGCAAGTCTCATGTCAGCATGAGGGCCTACCGCAGGGGCAGGGGGTGCAGGATCAGGAGTAATCAGCAGTTTCAGCTCAGGGGTGGTCAGGGGCGCAGCAGTGTCTCTCAGGTTGATGAGGAAGCGTGGGTCGACGCCTTCACAGAATTGTAGGATGCTCCATCGAAAGCTATCGAACTCCAGTGCGTGCTCGATGGATTTGGTGACGGTGGTGGGTAGGCAGGGGACCTTAAGTGTCAACTTAGTGATAGTAGGCTCATGACCTGCCATGACTATGTATTCACTTAATTGAAGAAGAGGATAAAAACGGAAAGTCTAGTCAGGGAACAGCAGGTAGCATCTCGAAACCTGGGACAGAATTTAATAATGAAACCACCAGAAGGACGAAACCGATCTAGACTGACCTGCGCCTGGGAGCGTGCCTGCTCAAGGTCTTTATAACCTTTATGATATGAGGGACGAACTGATTCGCTAATCATGTGTAAGGGAGCAAAACATCCCATGAAGGTCAGTCAGAGATGTGAAGTTGACTGGAATAATCAGACCGGTTTTGTCGGTAAATATTATTCGTTGAAATTATGGTAATTGCAGTAAAAAGTGGCAACAGAATGGAAATGATATGACAAACATTAAAATAAGGTGGTCTATGAAATTGTGTTTCCAGATGTGAAATTAGCTGTTACTGATGTATTTATTATAGCAGTTAAGGGAAATCCGGGAATAATATTTATGAGATAAAGATATGAAAATATGATAATAACAGAAGAATGACTAACCCATCGGCAATCAGACGAGAGTCAGCCCTTCACATGCACGAGAATTCAGCCCTTCACATTACGACTCATCTCGCCCATCTGTGGCTGGGACTCTTACTACTAGGTTCAGTGTTATCGTACTTACCCGCCCTAAGGGCGCTCAGTTGACGTTTTTTTTCAGTCAAGTACCCACGTTAACGTTTCTTTATTATTATGGGCTTGAAAGATTCACTGCGTTGCAGTCATTTTTTTGTTCGTTCGCTCAATTTTCACTAAACTTGATATGTGCGTGTTCCCGTGCTTTAGATAAAGTACGTGAACCCGCACTATCCACTTATGTTTAACATGGTTCATTAATTTTATTTTTTTTTCATTTTCAGTTTTTCTTTTGTAACTGACATCAAGTTCAGGGGGGGTATTAGACTACAGTGAAATGTTTCACAATGGTACATCTATCTTATTGCTTTCCGTTAGATCTTGAATTCAGTTACACTATTTATTTCGTCTATATCGTTTCCCTTTTTACCATGATTTTCTCTCTGTTATTAGTTTCCACTTTTACCTGCTCACTTCCTTTATTTCGCTGATATCTATCGCTTATCAACGCGAGTTTTCTGCGATTGTGCTGTGGTCTTTGGTTAGATATCCTTTGCCAATAATCCGAAATATTCATCAATATTTTACTTTATTATCGATATCACTTTCCGTTTCTTACGCACTGATCATTCTCAGAATTTTCACTGCATATATTATGAAAGTGCGCAGGTTTTCCGTGTTTGAGTCATTAAATCTATTTCATCGAGATAAGTAAGATAAGTAACAGTACTTTTTCAGATAAAGATTTAATACTCTCTACTAACAGTCGTCATGTTTTCGGCGGGATTAATTTACCAAAGCAGGAAGACTTTTAACAACAAATGAAACAACTAATAGACAAAAGCCACCCAAGCACATACCTGCTTATGAAAGTAAATCAAGTTAAGAACCAATGCAACACCTCGGACACATGCGGATTTCATTCTATGAGATTTTTGATGGAGCGAGCGAAATGTAATAGATTTAAGTTGGCTAGTGGCTATACAGACCTTAAAGAAGAAGAAGCGGAGAACACCTTTTTATAAAAGATAGTTATCAACTACACTCTCATTCGTTTCACTCATTCTCGTTTGTTGATGACCATCGATGTTTTAGAATAAGCGGTAGTGCAACAGCACGAAGCGAGATTCTAAAATATCATTTACAAACTTCATTTTGAAAAAAATATCTTTAATAATATAGAAAAACGATTTTCTAAAACCAACGAAAGCGTAGCGAAAGTTGGAATTTAGAAAATCAATGGAGTATAAGGGAGGAAGAAGTTCGGGTATTTACTATATCAACAGCAAAAACAGAATAACTGGCACAGATAGCGACTTCACTCACGAAGTCAATTTGAAGGGGCTAGACAATCCCTCACATTGTAAAATACTTCATATTTATGTGCCGAAATCGTATTACTCTGTGGCTTCACCATATAATACTTTTACTCTTAGCGAAGATAGGTATGAGGTTCAATTACGATACCTGAGGGAAACTACACAATGAACAATTTAAAACATAAGTTGTCGGAGGTGCTAACCGCAGACAGCCCAAATAATTATACTTATGTTGTCTCAAGCAACAATACCAACATAGAACCAGAGGATGGTAAATTAACATTCAGTGTTTCAGAGAATAAGGGAATTCAACCGCGATTTATATTTGATAGTGATACCAGTATTCACGAGGTAATGGGGTTTGATAGAAATTCAACATATTTCTTCGCTACTGAATTTGTTAAATCGCCGAACGTAATTATTCTAACTGGTGAAAAGACTTTATACCTTCAATCGGACTTAGTTGGTGAAGGAGATAATCACGTGCTACAAGAAATATACACGGCGAATGAATTCCATTTGGAGCCGTTATATACGACGGAAGTGGGTCGGAGTATGGTAAGAAATTATCAACTAGTTTACATAATGTATATAGGTTTTATCTTACAGACGAAAACGATCAGGCTATAAATCTTAATGGGTTAGGTATTGTTATGACATTGTTGATTTACAGAGAGACTAATTATTTTAATTTATTTACATCATTCTTCAATCTTTTGAAACAGAGATAAATAATTATTTTGGAATTATTTATTTTTTTCTATAAATATATTCTTGTGAATTAGTTAATAATCTCAACTGCCTAAAAATCAAAAACAAAAAATGCCAACTCAACACGGCGGATAATTAGACTTTAGTAAGACTGACTACATCAGTGCTTCTTATCGTTTGAATAAACTAGCCCCTCGTGAGGGTTCTGGAACATTTGAAGTCACCACTGCTGGCGGACAAGAACGAAGTTTTGACCTTATTAGCAGACCTTTTAATCTCGCTCGGTCTTATTTGAGTTTTACTTATACTATGAGAGCGCCTCTTGTTGCCAACACTTATACTAGAATTTTTATGGACTGCCTTTCACAAATGAGCCAAATACAACTTCAGACCCGTAGCGGTGTTTATCTGTGCGACCTTAACCATCTCAGAATGGTAACTAAGATGCTGTGGAAACCAGAAATGACTTGTATTAGCACTGCTTATCTTGCCGCAGCAAATGCTACCTTGCCTATGGCTGTATCCGCTGATGTCACCAATCTTGCCTTGTTTCTTGCGGTTGAAACGAACCCTGATGTCATTCAATCAATCCAGCAGAAGATTGCTAGCCCCGAAGGCATGAACTTCAATATTGATTATCCTTATGTTTATAAGAATACTACACAAGCAAGCGCAAGCCAAAACATTATTATGCGATTTGACAGAGGCTACGGTTGCAGTTTGAAGAAGATTTATCACTCTGTTTTTAACACAGAAGAAAGAAAGAACACAGCCTACGACAACGATAATCGTGGCGCTACTAAGGTTGTCAATTTTTACACTACTCTGGATGGTTCCCGCCAGCAAGAATTCAACATTGACACTGCGAGCGAAGAAGACTATATGTATTTGAAGCCAAAGGTTGAGGGTTCGGCCTTGTTGAATAACGATGTGTATAAATACAATTGGTTCTGGGTTGATGCTTGGGATAATACCCGCCCGCTATGGAGCAAAGACCAAAATGAAATCAGCGGTTTAAGTCTTGATACTGAGCGACGATGGGAGTTTATTGCGACCACCGCGAATGCCGCCTACAACCATTACACCGTGGCCATTACTCAGCGGGAGGTACAGGTTAAGGCAAATATGATTACAATCAGTTGATATTTGAAAATCCACACTCTCATCCAATGTTGAATTTTTCATTTTAAAATTCAACATATCACTCATTCTCGTGTGTTTTTCAAACATCGTGAAAGATTAATAAAATATTTTTTTAAATTTTAATGATATAAGCATTTTGAGAATAAGCGATAGTGCGAAGCACGAAGTGAAATTCTCAATATGCATCAGAGAAATTCAATCGCAGAAAATCCTGACGGCGAATTTATAAACGTCAGCGTTGGATATGATGGTAATATTGAAACAAATAATTCAAAAACCGCTTTTGGCGAAGCAGTAGTAGGTCAATTAACGCCAGTTTTACAAAAAATCTTTCCATATACCATTAATACTAGGATATGGACAAAAACAGAAACAAAATCGTCTGTGTCATTTTTGTATAATATGGCTGAATTGAAAACAACTGCTGATGCTACGGCAGATGCTAGACTGGTAAGTAAAAGGAGAATAAAATATAGAACTGGAATGGGTGTCCTAGCCCGATTTACTGCTCTATGGACGACTGATGATACAAAAGATTACTATTAATTTATTGGAATAGGAAATGACTTTAACGATGGATTTTATTTTTACAAAAATCAAGCAGGAATGAATATCGCACATTGTGTGGGAGGTGCTGTAGATTATATTGACTAAGAAGATTGGGACGACCCTTGCGATGGAAATTATGCTATGCCAAACTTAGACTGGAGCAAAGGAAATGTATTTCAAATTCAATTTCAATATTTAGGTTTTGGTGCTATTAAGTTTTATATTGAACATCCAATAACAGGATTATTTCAATTAATTCATATGATTGAATATACAAATGCTAATACTGGTGTAAGCATGCGAAATACAACATTACCTTTTACGGCAGTAATGAGAAATGATGCAAAGACTGGAATACAGTCTCTTAAAACAGCGAGTGCAAGTTTATTCATTGAGGGAACGAATACTATTAATACCAGCATAACAAACGAAGTGGAAGGAAGTAAAGCATCAAACACCACTGAAAGTCCTATTATTAGTATAAGAAACAAAGCGGTATTTGATGCGGGCGGTGCTAATTTAACAAATTATTCAAATGTTTATCTCACTTTGATAAGTATTACAAATGAAGATACTAAGTCAAATGTTGTTAGAATGGTATTAAATGGAACACTAACTGGAGCAGGTTTTGCAGATGTTGATTCTAAGTATTCAATTGAAGATACTGACACAAAGGCGAGTGCTATCGCAAATGGAACAACAATGTTTAAACTATATGTAAATAGTGCTTCAACTCAACAAATCAATCTTAGAAATTATGATATATACCTATCGCCGAGTGATGTATTAACTTTTACGCAGAAGTCCGTCTCTGCTGGTGGAGGAGGAAATGTCAATATTATCGCTAACTTCATAGAAGATTATTGATGTGGATGAGCAACAAAAAAAAAAGAAAAACGATGTTTGAAAAACACACGGGAGCGTTAGCGGGAGTGTGGATTTTCAAATATCAATCAGAGATATTTTTTACCGCATCTTTATTATTAAAATAAGGTTGTTGAATTAAATATTCAAGGTATGGTTTATCAATCTTAGTAGATCTTCAATTTTCATTTTTTTATACTTCCAATATTGAAGAAAAATATCGGTTTCATTTTGTGCTATCTCTTCACCTACATTAGCCTTTATTTCGGTAATTCCAGTCTCTTTTAAATCAGTCTCCTTAAAAGGTGTGCTGTCCAACACGTTTTCTAAAGGTATAACTACTTTCACATTGTCATCACGTGGCTTATATTGCTCATAGAAAGAAACAATATCATGCTTAGTACATTTAATTGAAGGTTTCTTAATTTCATTCGAGTAGTCCTGTTTGGTGCTCAGGTCTGTCATCATATACTATTAATATTATTTTTTTTATTAATTTTATTTTAGAGTATATAGTATGTTGTATATACTAAGCGGGGTTATGTTTAAAACAAAGACAGAAATAATAGTATATATAAGAAATATTGTCAGCAAATATAATCACAATGAAAAGTTTAATGAAATTGATAGTAATTTTATTAAGGGTATTATAATGAATCATCCTGATTATAAGACGAAATTTGAACATTTGATAAATTGTGAAATTAATGTTGAAAATAATGGATATGGTAGTAAGCACTTTCGTATAGGAGAAAAAGCATTTTCGTGGTATAATTGTATTAATTGCATTGGGGTAAATAAAGAGAAATAAATGATGAGATACACCAAGACTAAATTTAATGATGCATATAGAAATACTATAAAAAATCAAATAGAAGAATATTTAAACAGAACTGCAATAGATATTTTCATTGAGCCGAAATACATATGTGAAATAACAAAAGAAATACACGATAGAAAAAATGTTCATGTTGACCATCACTTTGAAAAATTAAATTTAAAGAAATTACAGACCGATATTTAGAAGAGAATGAATTAAACTATCGCGATGTAGAAACAGAAGAAAGAGAATACTTTAGAGAAATTCTAAAAGAACCACACTATACGCGATTTAATAACTTTCATAGAGAAAAGGCGATATTAAGAATAATAAAAAAAGAGATAAATTGAAAAGAGAATGTAGGGTGATTTATAGAATATATTTAATAATTTCTTTTTTGAGTTCTTGATAGTTTATCATCATCGGTTGCTTGTTCAACCATATTAAGTATTGCTTGTCAAATACAGCGACATCGGCAACAGACTTGCACTTATATTTTCCAATAGGTAGCAAGCATTGTTCTTGAAGTTTTTTGCTTTCAGATTTATATTCATTTACATGCCCATCAATGACTTGCTTGATATCATCCAAAGTAAATGTTTTATTATTAATAGAAAGTTTTTCAAATTTTTCCGCGAGAGACTTGAGAGACATTAGTATATACTATAGGATATAAAAAATAAAAAATTAATTAATTAATATTTGATATTTTTAATATCCAAACGGCAGTGTTTCAATCGCATTCTCTACAATTCCAATAACTTGTCGCTTCGTGTATGTATAACTAAATATTTTTTCTAAGCATTCACTTGTTATTTTTTTCTGTTGCTTCTTTCTTGTAATCTTATTATTTTCTACATTCACAACCTTGCCAGACTTCTCAATTCGCTTAGCAATATATTTTTTTCATCTGTTTTCAATAGTTCAAGTAATTCGTTTTTTCCTTTCTCATATAATTCAGTGTTTGTTAATCCAAGTCCGCAACTAATCACACTCAAAATATTGGGTAGGTTTTATGCTTTGTTAGTCTCATAGTTCATGCTAAACCCCTTTACTTTCATACTGGCCTGCCCATTATCCAATACATATCCATAGCACTTAGCACCACCTCCAACAAAGGTTTTTATTTTTGCTCCTTTTAATTCATCAGTCCATTCTCCTAGTAGTTTGCCTGTCTTAATATCTGTTTCTCCTTTTGTTAAGTCAGTAGTATATATTACACTATCGGTATCGTGATATAATATTCTGTATCCTAATTTGTCTATCTTATCATAAAATCTCATTCTAGCATGGCATGTAGTAAATAGAGCAATGACAATATCTGTTTTAATACGGTCGCTCACCGCATCCTGTTTAAGTCATAACTTGCTTCTACTACATCTTTATTAACTATATTAATATTAATGTTGTCAATTGTCTTATCGTTCATTAATTTGTATAAATCATCTTTTTCTCTGATAAATTTAGTGTGTGTTTTATTTTGCTTCTCGCCAAATTTCTTCACCACGAATTCAAGCACAACTTAGCAACTGCCCGACGCCCTGGGTTATCTACTATTTTATCTTTATCCATCCTAACATTCATTTTTTGCTCCATGCTGTTGATATAGTTTTCTTTATCTTTATCTGTAATACAATCTTTTGGAAATGCACTTGATTCCTGCTTTACCTTAATAAATGTTTTAATGTATTCTTTGAATAAACTATCGCTTTGTTCTTCCCAGTGCCACACTTCATATACTTTCATTAATTTGTATCCTTTGTCAAGTGCCTTATAGATTTATGGAGTAGCCCATGTGTCTGTTAATGCTCGCTCATTATCCGAGTGGTTACATTGCCCGTGGTGCCCTGTCATCCCGCACTTATCACATAGGTAATACATCATCTTACCTCTATCTGCTTTTGGTAAGACTGGATGAATTAAACCTTTAGGCGGTAGCATTTTTGCTTTTATAATTCCAAAATAAACTTTATCAATAATATTAATCGCTACTTGTTTTCTTTCTGTCTCATTCTTTGGATGTATGATTTCATGGTGCCCTGTCGGATAAAGGTCGTAATACATAACAGCGGGATACAATCCAGAGACATCGATGTAATTAGCATATTCGCTTTCATGTCTTGATTTCCAGTATAAGGTGAGAGCATTTGTTCTGCCTCCAAACATTGCTTCTCTCGGACTTAGTCGTTCTTCTTCAATAATTCGTTAATTTGTATCTTCTGCCAATACTTGACTTGTTCTAGATAGTCTCCATTCGCATTCCCAGATAGTAATGATTTTGGATACTCCATAAAGTTTGCTCAATAAAACTTCTCTAGCCTTTGTATTTTTATATAGTTCTCCCATAGTCTTATTTTTCTTGATATTCAATGTATTGCTGTTATAGCACTTTTGGCATCCGTGCCGATGACATCCATAAATTTTTTTCGTCCCATCCATCTACATATACATAGGACTGCTTTGAGTTTAGGTAAAACATTTTTTCGCCTCCACTGAAGGCATGTTTAATGTCAGTATTGTCTAATCTACTACGATATGCTAACCATTCAACACAGGCACGAGAAGTCATCCTGTTTTGCTTTTCATTCTTCAATACAGCAATTCATTTCTCAGGCATGAATCACCC
>WBZZ01006650.1:0-2500 GCA_019918135.1 Paulinella micropora | reverse complement strand
ATGTGATGTGATGTGATGTGATGTGATGTGATATGATATGATATGATATGATATGATATGATATGATATGATATGAAGATAGGATAAGATAGGATAAGATAGGATAGGATACTAGGATAGGATAGGATAGGATAGGATAGGATAGGAAAGGATATGATAGGATATGATAGGATAGGATAGGATGGGATATGATAGGATATGATAGGATAGGATATGATAGGATAGGATAGGATAGGATAGGATAGGGTAGGGTAGGATAGGATAGGATAGGATAGGATATGATAGGATAGGACAGGATAGGACAGGATAGGATATGATAGGATATGACAGGATATGATAGAATAGGATAAGATAGGATATAAGATAGGATAGGATAGGATAGGATAGGATAGGATATGATATATAATATGATAGGATAGAATAGGATAGACTGAAACGATAGGATAGGATACGATAATAGGGTAGGATAGTATAGGATAGGATAGGATAGGATAGGATAGGATAGGATATGATATGTTAGGATAGGATAGGATAGGATAGGATATGATAGGATAGGAAAGGATAGGATAGGATAGGATGGAATAGGATAGGATAGGATAGGATAGGATAGAATAGGATAGAATAGGATAGGATAGGATAGGATAGGATAGGATAGGATAGGATATGATAGGATATGATAGGATAGGATAGGATAGGGTGGGATATGGTAGGATAGGATAGGATAGGATAGGATATGAAAGGATAGGATATGATAGGATAGGATATGATAGGATAGGACATGATAGGATAGGACAGGATAGGACAGGATAAGATAGGATAGGGTAGGATATGGTAGGATAGGATAGGATAGGATAGGATAGGATATGATAGGATATGATAGGATATGATAGAATATGATAGGATAGGATAGGATATGATAGGACATGACAGGACAGGATAGGATAGGATAGGATAGGATAGGATAGGATAGGATAGGATATGATAGGATATGATATGATAGGATAGGATAGGATAGGATAGGATAGGATAATAGGGTAGGATATGATAGGATAGGATACGATACGATAGGATAGGATAGGATAGGATAGGATAGGATAGGATAGGATAGGATAGGATAGAATAGGATAGGATAGGGTAGGATAGGATATGATATGATAGGATATGATAGGATATGATAGGATATGATAGGATATGATAGGATAGGATAGGATAGGATAGGAAAGGATAGGATAGGATAGGGTAGGATATGATATGATAGGATAGGATAGGATAGCACATGATAGACCTTGGCGTCACGGAAGTGTTGGAACATGGCCACAATATCCGGGGGTGAGGACAGGGTGTCATTCTGGAGCTGTAGAAACTGCCCCACTCTCGGAGCCCTGGGCCATGTATATATATATATATATATATATCAGGGTGTCATTCTGGAGTTGTAGAAACTGCCCCACTCTTGGAGCCCTGGCCCGTGTATATATATATATATATATATATATATATATATATATGCATGTGTGTATATATATATATAATATTATATATATATATATATATATATATGTATATAATATATATATATATATATCAGGGTGTCATTCTGGAGTTGTAGAAACTGCCCCGCTCTCGGAGCCCTATACCATATATACATATATATATATATATATATATATATATATATATATATATATAAACAGACAGACGTGACAATATCTAGGGGTGAGGATAGTGTTATAGATAGATAGATAGATAGATAGATAGATAGATAGACAAATAGATAACACATTATAGAAAGTGTTCTACACAACATAGCCAGATAGGCGTATCAACAAACAAACAGAACAAAGATTTTTTTTCTTCTTTTTTTACAAGAATATCTAGGGGTGAGGAGAGTGTATTATCGTCAAGTGGTAGAAACTGCCCTACTCTCCCAGCCTCTGCGTAGATAGACAGATAGATTTATCGGTCACCTCGACAAAATGTGGTCAGATTACCGATAAAACTACATATGCAGCGCTTCAAATTTGACGTGTTTTGCGGGCTCGCCGGCCCGGCCCGGCTCGCCCGCAAAACACGCCAAATTTGTGGCTAGCCGCATAATATACTAATGTGAACATACAAAACAGATAGACACGAACATGTCGTTGGGGTGAGGACAGTGAAAAATTGTGAAGTTGAAGGAACTGCATAGATAGATGAGATATCGACTAATGTCAGAAAAAAGGAGCTTCTGATTTCGTCAACCAAGGAAGTCTGTGAATAAAGTATTGACCCGATGCCCAGCTAAGCCGTGATGTTTGCACGGAAGGGACTGATACAGGCGATACCAAAGCTCCCTAGTACCAGGCGGGGCCAGGGCTCGTTCCATAAGCGCCCCTTGCAGAACGAGCTCCCACCTCCATTACAGAGGGCCCAGTAAGCAGATGGAGTTCGAGACTATTCGACAGTCTAGTATAAACCGACAGAGCACTGTGGGTTTTATTCCGGGCTCAACAAGCGAGAA
>WBZZ01006649.1:55000-62500 GCA_019918135.1 Paulinella micropora | reverse complement strand
TCACCACTCAAGTTTCAACTCAGTAGTGCAAAAAAAAACAACTAATGATTTAAAAAAATATAAAAATGTAATAAAAAAATATTGTAAATTTCAGGTTTTGGTTGGACTTTCAGTTTTGGTTGAAATGCAACCCGGGTTCGGGAATCTATTCTCAGGCCAGGAATGCTAGCCTTGAAACGGACCAGCCCAGCCACGGTGATTACATCACGATAGCATTCTTCAAGACGGATGTGCCGCAGGTTACGGAAGCCAGACAAATGTTCTAGCCCAGCATCGCTGAGCATACCTATTCTAACATCAGGGTAAATCAGACGATGAAGGCTGGATAAATGGGCCAGTCCATTATCGGTGAGTTGAATACAACCACCAACGTCGAGGTGTTGCAGGCTATGAAGGCCAGATAAGCTCACTGATGCTAGGCTGGTCCACTTATCTGTCCTGCATCGGCTTGAGCACCTCAATCTTGGCTGGTGCATGCAACTCACCGATGCTGCGGTGGTCCATTTATCTAGCCTCCATCAACTAAAGCACCTTAATCTTTTGAATTGTACGCAACTCACCGATGCTGGGCTGGTCAACTGCATACAACTGTTAAGGTTGAGGTGCTTAAGTTGAAGGAGGCTAGATAAATGAAGCAGCCCAGCACCGGTCAGTGTAAGCTCAGTACCGGAAAATGGTTGTTTCAGACTTAGGTGTTCAAGCCTATGGAGGCCAGACAAATGCTCCAGCCCAGCATCGGTGAATTGCTCGCAATAATAAAAGTCGAGGTGCTTTAGCCGATGCAAGCCAGACAAATGGACCAGCCCAACGTCAGTGAGATGCGTGCAACTGCCAAGATTGAGGTGCTTAAGTTGATGGAGGCTAGATAAATGAGCCAACCCAGCATCGGTCAATTGACCGCAAAGTTCGAGACAGAGGTGCTCAAGCCCAGAGAGGCCAGATAAATGGACCATCCCCGCATCGGTGAGATTGCAGTCACTGAGACTGAGTTGATGGAAGTGAGATAAATGGACCATCCCCGCATCGGTGAGATCCTCACAACGGCTAAGATCGAGGCGCTCGAGCCTAAGGAGGCCAGACAAATGCTCCAGCCCAGCATCGGTGATCTACCTGCATTGACCAAGATCGAGGTGCTTAAGTTGGTGCAAACCAGATAAATGGACTAGCCCTGCATCGGTAAGCCCACTACAACCATTAAGATTAAGATGCTTAAGTTGATGGAGGCCAGATAAATAAACCAACCCAGCATCAGTGAGTGAGTCACAAACTTCAAGACAGAGACGCTCAAGCCTAGAGAGGCCAGATAAATGGATCAGTCCAGCACCGGCGAGTCTTCCCCAGTCGCCAAGACTGAGGTGCTTAAGTTGATGGAGGCCAGATAAATGTCACAGCCCAGTATAGGTGAGTTGGGCAAAGCCAACATCGCTAAGCTCGAGGTGCTCAAGGCTATGGAGGCCAGATAAATGTCGCAGCCCAGTATCGCTGAGTTGCTGACAAGCGCTGAGACTAAGGTACTTAAGTTGATGCAGAATAGACAAATGGACCAGCCCAGCGTCGGTGAGTTGAAAGCATTCACGAAGGTTGAGGCGCTCAAGCCTATGGAGTCCAGATAAGTGGACCAGCCCAGCGTCGGTTATCATATGCTGGTCACTGTCGTCAAAGGAAAAATCGTTTCCAGCAAACGATGGCGTTTGCTCGATGCTACCCTATCCGTTGATGCCTGCCACTCCGGCAAGATCCAAATCTTCCATAGGATCCGATAAGATGGTATGCACCCGAGTTTGACTTGCTACGAGAGCGGCCAACCCTTGCTGTCTGGTCCCGGCTTCCGTGTCCTTGAAGGTCAAACACGTGAGCTCTTCACACTCTTGCCACACGGTGTTCGGAACCTGAGACCACAAGCAGCAAGCCAAAAGCATGAACGTTAGTCAAAGAGCGAGGCCTTTTGCGACCAGCGTATTCTTTTGGCTGGTTGTTGTTGTTGTTGTTGTTATAGTTGTTGTTGTTGCTGCTGCTGCTGCTGTTGTTGTTGGTGCTGTTGTTGCTGCTGCTGCTGTTGTGGTTGTTGTGGTTTGTTTGTTGGTTTGCTTGTTGGCTTGCTTGTTGGTTTGCTTGTTTTTTTTTTTTTTTTTTTTTTTTCTAGAAAGAAAAAATGCTGACCTGCCCATGAATCTTGCGAAGGTCCAGGGCAAAGGGCGGCGCCGCGGGCCGCGCGGAAGGCCTGTTCGTTCTCTCGCAGACGCGTGCCCACGTTGCAAAGAGCCACAGAGGATTGTCTGCCACGAACGAACACACCAAGCGCCACAGGTCGGGCGATAGGCCAGTCAGCACACTCCTGCCTGGCACAAGCGCGTCCTGCTGGTTTTGCGCTCGTGCCGCTGCTTTTGGCGCTTGCATGGTCGAGTCAGGTCCTGCTTTGCCTCCATCTGCATAAGGAAGAGCCACACATATACCATCCTACGCCATTTAGAAAACAAAGATGCATACATATACCTGCTTGATAAGCACGTCTTTACTAACTTACAGACATACACAGCAATTGAAAACATAGAGTGTATGTCCAGATTGCTTAAACACACAGCATTACCATGCTACTCGGATACAGGTGCATGCATGACCATGCTACACACATGCATAGGTGTATAACACACTTTATTGTCAGAACATATGTCACGAACACAAACGTTCCCTCAGATCTTTTGATTTTCATAACAATTTCAAGCATATTGATTTCATGATTAGTCTTTGCTGTCGATGTCGTTGTTCTCGTTGAATTTGCTGTCGTTTTCGCCATTGTCCTTGTTGCCTGTGCTAATCCTGGCTGCCTGGCCTTGCTGTCGTTGTCGTTGTTGTCGTTGTCTGCTGTCGTTGTCTGCTGTCGTTGTTGCCATTTTTGTTCTTGTTGCCTGTGTTGTCCTTGCTGGCTTTGCTGTCGTTGTCGTTGTTGTCGTGGTCTTTGCTGTTTTTGTTGTCCTTGTCGCCTGTGCTGTTCTGGATGTCGCTGCTGTCCTTGTCTCTGTTACTGTCTCTGTTACTGTCTCTGTTGTTCTTGTTGTCGTTTTCGTTGTCACGGTTGTTGTCGTTGCTGTTGTCGTTGTTGTCATTGTTGTTGTTGTTGTTGTTGTTGTTGTTGCTGCTGCTGCTGCTACTGCTGCCGCTACTGCTGTTGACAGTGTTGATGTTGTTGTTGTTGTTGTTGATGTCGATGCAGTTGTTACATACATGCATACATACATACGTGCATGCATGCATGCAACACATACATACATACATACATGCATGTATGCATGCATGCAACATACATACATACATACATACACACACACACACACACACATACATTCATACATACATACATGCATGCATACATGCATACATGCATGCATACATACATACATATGTATGTACATACATACATACATACATATGTACATACATACATACATACATACAATACATACAATACATGCATACATACATACATACATATACATACATACATACATACATACATATATACATACGTACATACATACATACATACATAAGTATTTAAACAGCGTCTATAGCCGGAACGGATGTAAGCTAGCTACGGATTGTTTTCATGCAAAAACCCAGAGAGAAGCAGTGGTTGCAGGGTACTTTGGTGATGGCTAAAATGCATACGAGGATACTGGATCAGTGAACCTGTCCTCCAGTCTGAACATGGAGGAGTTGATATTTTCTGATTACCTCGGGCACGTTTACCTGACTTTTCTGGATTTTCAGTTAGAGATTGTGCCAAGCGGGCTGTCTTTAAACTAACGAAGCGACGAAACGGTCCCACTCTCTATCCATTTCTTCCAAGCGCGCTGCTCTTGTTCTGGTGGTGGCTGCCGCAACCGGAATCGCTGCCGTTCGTTGGTTGAGGACCCATCAAAAGGTCTGCAAGTGTTGTGCCGGCGGCCGGCCCGGACCGGAGACTGCACTGACGAAATGCGACTGGCTGGCGGAAGACCGGTCGGGCCTCGCGGCCCATCCCGGCCGGACCACTTTAATGATGTTTGGCGGCTAACGACCGCCATACTGGCCGTTGAAACGAGCCGCCACATCTTCAAGGTCGGCCTCAGACCACGCGATGGCTCGTTCAACAGGCCAGCCGCCAAACATCTCCGCCTGCCAGCCTAATCCTCGCCTAACCCGCCCCTGTACCCCACCTAACGCACCTAACCCAGCCTGCGCAGCGCGCACAGCGTCATCAGTAATACGTACATATACCTGGTAGGAGAGACTCTTCCATCTGCCCATATGGCGGATAGTATCGGGGCTTATACCTAGCATAGCTAGAGACGTAGCGCCACCAATGCGCAAGCTATGCGACGCGTAAAGCGAGCCATTCAAACCAGCGCCACGAACAAGCGCCCGCAACGAGGACTGGAGCCAGCTGTAAGTAAGCGGTTTACCTCTGTCATCCTGAAGAAGAGAGGCGAGAGGGGATTGATCAACAGCCAACGCCCAGACAGCTTCGAGAGCGACGACAGGGCATGAACGAGATCCGTTCCGGAAAACCCGAAGGGTGCAGCCAGCTCTACACCAATCAGACTTAGATGCGTCGATGACGATGTCTACCCATCTGGGGGGAGAAAGGGAGTCCCACAGAATGTGTCGCCGACGGAGCGGAGAGGAGGCGGACTGAGACTTGGCGACTAGTTCCCCCGATCTAAGAAGTGCGTAGATTCCTACGCAAACGGCTGCCCGAAGCATAGCGATGCACCGCTCAGAGAGTGCAAGTGGGCCGCCTCCGCCCACACTGCAAGAAGCCAAGACATCTAACAGTCTGCACGCGAGAGGAATGGTGATGGGCAATCTGCTTCTAGTGGCTCTGGCACGGAGCCTCTTGAGAGCCCGCTTAGCCCGAGCGACTCTAGGACACGAAAAGGCACTGACGTCTACCCCCAGATCGACACAGAGACTTCTGACCCCAAATAGATAAGATAAGAGTGACGTAGCTGCCGCACCGGGAACGCTGTTGTCCGTGCGGTGAACATCCTGTCTCTGACGACCTCTGGCCATGAGGAACAAGAAAGCCATGAAGAAAATAAGAAGCGGAGGCGACGGAGGGAAACCCAGGTCATGAAGACCGTAAAAGGTTAAGAAACTCAGATAATACCTCACACCCGTCATATACGTGTTCCTAGAAGAGTCTGCAATCCCAAACGAAATCAGAGCAGTAGCGACAGGAAGAAGCTGACGGGCGCGCCTGCCCACCTCTGTCTCACGCAACGTGGCCGCAATCAACCCGTCCAGGCGGCGAACTATACACACCGGACCAAGAAAGAAAAAGGAAAAAAAAATTCAGTGCCACAGGATGGAAAGGAAGACGAGGAAAGGCTAAACTGCTTCCCAATGAGAAAGGGGAACGTCAGGCCTGCGACGCAAGAGATGCTCAACGTGCCACGGAGTCCACACCCCGTGCCAACCCCAACCACCGCAGCAGCAAGCGGGCCTGTCGCCCGCGTGGTCAGCTAAGGACGCCAGAGTGCATGGCCGCAGATGAATAGTTGAAGGAGCAGCTGCCACAAAAGCCTGCAGCCGAAGAATGGCGCCATGCACCGCCACCGGAAGAGGCAGCTGCGCGATGGTAGGCCGCGCTGACGGCAGAGACATCAAAAATGCATGCACGATCCGCTGATCGGGCAACATGTCTAAAAAAACAGCTGACAGGGAAAGACACTTCCCCAAGAACTTCTCCAGCCCCTTCCTAGACGGCACCCGCATGGTCGAGTCGCAGGAACGCATAAAGCCTTCTCTCCTGCGAGCAGGAAGCGAGAGGAGAGGAAACTCTAGCTCTGTCGAAATACGGAAACTCCAGCCGATGAACTCCATCTCCTCGGCAGGACCTAGGAGCTTGGAAGCCTTCAAGGGAAAACCGTAACGCTCGGCCACGAAAACGCAGAGATCAAGGACGACCGCAGCCTCCGCCTCCGTCGCGGCGAACGCAAGCAGGAAGTCATCCACCCAGCGCAAAAGGGACACCCAACCGGGAAGCCACAGCCTTAGTAACGCTTCGAGAATGAAACCGAAACGCTCCCAGATGCCTGGAGACACACGCGCCCCGAAAGTAAGCCTCAATGGTACCGCCCACCTCTCGGCCCAATGAAGAACGCAAAGAGGCCAGTCTTGTGGGCGAATCGGGATCTGCCGAAACGCAGCTTCGACATCAAATTTAATCATCCAAGCGCGCTTGCCTCCCGTGTCACCACGAGCGGCGGAGTGAGCGCGATAAATCGTGTTACAAACACGCGGCCACGACGGGAATGTACTAAACAGAGGCGCAGAACCGCCGTTGAGACTGCCCTCACCCCCAGCGGAGGAGTCTACGATGATACGCAGGTCTGACCCGCCGTCCTTAGCAACTGTGCCCAAAGGGGGGGACCGGAACGCAGGGAAAGGAGACGAAGAAAACCAACCAGCGAGCCAACCTTTCGCAATCTCGCTGTCAAGCTGAGCTTGCACAAATGCATGCTGACCGGTGGCAGACGCATAGCTGGGCACAATGAGAGTGCGATCACGATCGCCGTTGAAGCATAGATTGGCCCCATACACCAAGCCATCAACCGCTAAGTCAAGAAAAAGGGGATCGATACAACACCAAAGGTCCGCTAGAATAGCCTCGATCTGCGCCGCCCTCGCAGCAGGAAGGGGAAAAAAATCAGGCAAACCAGTTGCATTGAGAACCTGCAGTCTGTCTGGCCCACCTTGAACTGGCTCGCCTGACCAACGCAAGCCGAACGACGACACAAGCTCAGAGGAAACGCTAGCAGCCTCTGCGCGCCTTACGTCTGGAGCTAATCGCGCAAGAGATAAGAAAGCCAGCCTGTCTTGCTCCGGAAGAATAGATAAGAAAAGGGACCTACACTCGTCCGAAACAGAAGTGAGGGGGCGATAGTCACTGTCGGAACTACGACCCGCTCTCCACTGCGAAAAACACAAGCGCTGCAAAGAAGAGAGACTAATACCGCAACGTCTAGAAGGCAACTCGAGAAGACAACGTGAAGGGCACGACCAGGCCAAAAGGAAAAACCCACGAAGGGAACAGCCGAAGGGAAAAGAAGACGAGAAGCAGGGGAAGAGATTAAAGGGCGCGAAGACACAATCGGAGGAGGAGGAGAGGAAATAATCGCTCGATGACTGCCAACCGCTCTACCTGCGATCGGAGCTGCTGGAACTGCGGCCGGCTGAGCTGGCGCTGCAGCCTGCGAAACCGTGATCGCCGCTGCCACACATAACGCATGAGTGCTTGACGTGGGACACGACACCCTTGGACGATTTGTAATCGTGGGAACCATTAGGGGCGACAGGCTGGCCGTCTGTCCCGAGAGCCCCGCATGAGCCCCGATTGAAAGCTGCGCACAGGCGCTTGCTGATGACTGAGTCGAAGACATCTCTCGGGAGGAGGTCGCGCTGCCCAGTAGGGAAGTCGCGCCTAACGCGCTTGCTATTGCGCTCAAATCCTGAAAC
>WBZZ01006649.1:45000-52500 GCA_019918135.1 Paulinella micropora | reverse complement strand
ACGCGGGGGAGAAACACTGCTAGCACCAGTGTCTATGTGCCTGGCGTTGCCATGTGGCAACAATGTTTCAGTACTAATTTTTAAAAAATTCTCACGACTAAACCGTGGCTGTTTTCATGAATAAAACGCTAGAAAACTGTTGGAAAAGTCCCTAACAAGCGCGTCGTAAAATTTCTCGACAAAACTTTTAGTTGAAGTTTTTTTTTTCTATTGAAGGGTGACCCCTCCCAGTGCACTTTTTCCACGTAAATTCACCACATAACGATTTTTTTTTGGAAAAGATGGAGGTGGGAGACACCCTTTCAGTCCCTGTTGTGCGCTTGGGGAGGGCTTGGGCAAAAAAGAAATTTGGCGATCCCACCGTTAAGGACATTGTGGCTTTGGGGGTGTTGACAGAAAAAGAAACAAAAAACCAAAAAGCTTTAACCACGCTGCGTTTTGATGGCAAGGATTATTACTTCTTCACGAAGCATTTGAAGCCAGAGCCTGGGCAGGCAGGGTCGAGTTTGAAGTTCATGAATGCAGAGGAGAAAAAGGTGGAGATGGAGGTTTCGGAGGATGAAGAAGAAGAACAGGAGGAACAGGAGGAGGAACAAAAACAGCAACAGAATCTGGATGATGCGGGTGAGGAAAAAGAGGAGGAGGAGGAGGGAGGTGAGGATGAGGCTGTTCCCTTTCTTAACCCCAGCCCCTATACAGCCCAGCAAGTGGAGGAGGAGAAACAAAATGTGTTGGGGAAGGGCTTTGACTGGAAAGTGGGTCCCCAGGCAGTGGACTGGGGAGCAGATCGTCCTCGCCACGAGGCAAAGTCTACGATGGAAGAGAAGTTTGACATCTCCCCCCTCGCGTCCCCCCTTCTCTTTCTTTGCCATTTCGTTTTGTTTTTCTTATTCCAGTTTGCATCCATACCCCATACACTTTTTTTACATGTGTCTGGTTTTTTTTTTTGAATATTGTTATGTCGTTGCAGAGAAATAATATAATGAAAATTAATTTCAACTCCCTTTGTTTTGTTTGTTTTTTTTGTCATCATGGTGTCCGCTTTTGTGCAAAATTTTGCGTGATTGCCAAAATTTTTTTATTTTATTTTTTGTTTTTCCGGTTTGTAGACACTTTCTTCATTTTTCCCCATGTCGGCTTTAACATCCATCCTTCAGCTCACCAACCAGGAGCTTGCAAAACAACAAAATAATGGTTTAGCAAAAGCATTGTCCACTGAGGAGTTCTGGCTTTTTTTGGGGCTGCTGGTACGCATTTCCATTTGCAGACAGGGGTCGAAGAAGGTCGCACTGGGCCCCCAAGGAGGGTGAGAGGACGGATGGCTTGCCAGGAGATGGTTTTGGTGAGTATATGGCGCTGAATTCGATTCGACACCATTTTGAAATGTCTACGTACTGGCCCCCCTGCAACTGATGATGATCCTTTTTTGCCAATTCGAGCATTCGCTGAAACTGTTGACGCCAAGGCAAGGGTTGCAATCGTTCCTGGGGGGGTAATTACTATCGATGAGAGCATGGGTCAATATACAGGGGAAGGTATGCCTGGCCAAATGTGTGTCCCCCGTAAGCCAATCCCTGTTGGAAGGGAATATCATACAGCGTGCGATGTCGAAACGAGGGTCTGTATCGCCATGGAAATAGTGGAGGGTAAGGACAGAGATAAACACAAGGAGTTCGCCAAAGATTTTGGAGTCACGACGGCCACTACCCTTTGTTTATCCAAGCCGTGGTGGGGATCAGGTCGCATTTTCATCGGCGATTCTTGGTTCGCTTCTTGCAAAACAGCAGTCGAGATGAAGAAAAGGGGGGTCGATTTTGTTGGAATGGTGAAGACTGCTCATGTGGGCTTTCCTGTGCGGCTTCTACACAGTAGAAGGGGGGGGGGGGGGGAAGGGCGATTTAGCTTCTGCAACATGCGAAAAGGAGGGGGTGAAGCTATTGGCAGTCAACCAAAACGACCACAACCAGCAGCAAATTATTGCTACCTGCTCCACTACCTTGCCTGGAAAGCCTCGTAATGCTCGTTTTAGTCAGTCTGTGCCCCGTGTCCCCAGGTGCGAGGCTGTGGCCCTTTATTATTCTGCTTTTAATGCGGTTGATATGTTTAATTCCGCACGCCACGGGTCAAACTCTCTCAATTTGTCTTTTATTTTGAATGACTGGAAGAAGGTCGATTTTATGATTTTGATGGACTTCATTATCACCAACGCTTACAAACATTATTATTGTTTTTTTAGCCAGTCGTCCTTGGCCAACCTCAACATGACGAAGGGCGACAACAGGCCGGGGTATTTCAAATCTGTGCTTGCTGCAGCCCTCCTCAGGCGAGGTGCACCCCCTGATTCCCAACCCCCCAATGCCCTCGCTTCTGACCCCCATGCCCCTGCCCAACCTATCATCCCAAAATGCATGGAACTTCGTAGGTACCCCCTAGTAATCATGTCGGACAAAGCAAAAAAGAAACAGGAGGCAGGTAGAGCATATAATGATAGCATAGAGAGGCCCAAAAGGCGTAGGTGTCGTGTTTGTTTGTATGCATCTTCTGTCAGCAAGTCGTCTTACACGAGCTATTACTGTGGCACCTGTGGCCCCGACATGCCCCTGTGTAGCGGTGAAGGCAGAACGTGTCATGCCTGGCATAAACAAAACGGCAAACCAGCAAAAAAAAAGCAGCGGACTTGATTTTCGAGGCCTTGAAGTAGCCTACTTGTTTGTTGCCACGTGGCAACCAGTGCTTTTCAGACTAGGGGCCGGTGTTCTCCAGAAATTGATGCAGCTGCCTCCAACACTTTTTTAATAAATTATTCTTTTTTTACATAGTTAAAAGATAATATGTATTAATATTATTAATAATTTTTTTTTCAGCTCCGGAAGTCCTGTATTTACTGTTGCCACATGGCATCCAGGCATAGGCACATAGACACTAGGAAAGGGGAAGTCAGCAATAAATACAAACGAGACTGACGAAAAAAATCAAACTAAACAGAAGACACTAAGGCATTCATAACAAATAGTGAGAGGAAACGAGACAGGCAATGACAAAAAAAAACTGAAATATATATATACATATATATATATATATATATATATATATATATATATATATATATATATATATATATATACAATACAAACTAGTACGTAGTAGTAGTAGTATTAGTAGTAGTAGTAGTAGTAGTAGTAGTAGCAGAAGTAGTAAGTAGTAGTAGTAGTAGTAGTAGTAGTAGTAGTAGTAGTAGTAGTAGTAGTAGTAGTAGTAGTAGTAGTAGTAGTAGTAAGTAGTAGAAGTAGTAGTAGTGGTAGTAGTAGTAGGACTAGTAGGAGCGAGTGTGAGAGAGGAAGACAGTATTTCAAAAAGCCAAACATAGCAAGACATGCAATCACTGTATGTGCACAAACAATCATGCTCTGGAAACTGTGGTAGAATATACGTTACTAGGTTTCTGAGATACACTGTACTACAGCGAGAGAGGAAACCCAATAACTAACAACGAGAGGCCTCAACTACACACAAACAATGAAAGTGTCTATAGCTAGCAGATAACCTGGTGGTGCTGACGAAGAGCTGGCAGACGATAAGCCGCTCGCAGCTGCAGAAAACGCGCTCGCCTCCTCATGGGACGACGGCTCGAGGTTGCTACCGACCGCCGGGCGTGAGAGTCTCGACGAATTCGGACCATAAGAAGGCAGACTCATGTTAGCGAAAGCCGCAGCAGCGTTATCCTGAGCTGCTTTGAAATCTTGAGAGGAAGACATGGAAAAAAATACTTTTCGAAGTAGAGTACGAAGGAGCTGAGAACCAGCTCAGAGAACTGGTTAAAACTCGCTCTGCCTGAATAGAAGACGAAACGGTAGTGGTACGGCCCGGCCTGGCTCAACACCACAGCGTGGGAGCTGTCACTCTTTCTTGACCTGTTTTTGCAAAATCCTGCAGGTTGGAAGGTTCACCGAATTGGCTCCTCGTTCAGATTTTCTTATGTTTCCCGTCCAGTGTGCCGCATTGTCAGCACTCGATAGTGTCATCACTCTGTCGTCGCCCCCCCCCCCCCCCCCCCCACACACACACACACAAACACACACACAGACACACACACACAGAAACACATACACACACACACACTCACACTCACATAAAATACACACACACACTCTCACACACACATAAAATACACACACACACACATACACACACACACACATACACACACACACAACTTTACGTCTTTCGTTGTTGTTGTTGTTGTTGTTGTTGTTGTTGTTGTTGTTGTTGTTGTTGTTGTTGTTGTTGTTGTTGTTGTTGTTGTTGTTTTGTTGTGTTGTTGGTGTTGTTGTTGTTGTTGTTGTTCTTGTTGTTGTTGTGGTCATATGCGCCATTTGGTGGATCTATCTATCTATCTATCTATCTATCTATCTATCTATCTATCTATCTATCTATCTATCTATCTATCTATCTATCTATCTATCTATCTATCTATCTATCTATCTATCTATCTATCTATCTATCTATCTGTCTGTCTATCTATCTATCTATCTATCTATCTATCTATCTATCTATCTATCTATCTATCTATCTATCTATCTATCTATCTATCTATCTATCTATCTATCTATTATCATCCTGCTCGTCTGTGCAGGTGGCACTTTTGGGGTGCAACAGTCGAATAAACATAGAGGCGGCTTTAGCAGCTTTTCGTGAGGGCAAGCACCATGTCCTCACTGATTATGTGGTCTGTATCTTTCTTTGGTTTCCCACCCCCCCCCTCCCCCCCCCCCCCCCAGCTCCCCCCTTGTGTAATGTTGCCTTACAGTATCTTATAATTATGTCTGCTTTTATTTGTAATTTTTTTGCTTGAACTGTTGAAGCTCGCGCTTTTTGTAACAATGTTTGTGTTAATTTGAACGTTCATTGTGAAATAGTATGTTGCGCATGGACATCTGCTCTGAATAGGCGAAGTATAAAGGCAAGTGGCTAATTGTCTTTCACAAAAATCTGGGACCTTCTGGTGCCACATAACGACATTTTCAGGTCAGGACTGGCGTTATACGCATTCATGCATGCTCAGGCATAATTCAAAGGATATGTATATATATATATATATATATATATATATATATATATATATATATACCTACACGTATACACAATACATACACATCATTGCATCACTTTAATGCTAATGCTACCGCGCCGCGGTAGCATGGATGAAATGTTGATGTTTGGGTACAGGTCAACAAAAGCATTACTGCCCTCAACCTCAACTTGAATAATATTGGCCCTGATGGAGCTGCGGCCATCGGGAAGGCTCTGGAGGTCAGACCTTAATTGCTTCTGCGATCAGTGCAGCGCCTTTGTCGCCGAGATTGTTGTAGCCGATGTTAAGAGTTTGAACAGTTGTGTTCACCTAATTTGACCACACATACACACAACTTTGTGTCTTTGCTACCGCGCGGGTAGCATTCACACATTTTTTGTTTGGGCTGTATTGCAAAATAGGTTAACAAAACTTTGGTTGAGTTTGACATCAGAAGCAACAATATTGGGCCAGCAGGCGCCGAAGCAATTGCGAATATGCTTAACGTACCTCTAACGCCTTTGCAATAGCTTTCGCCCCATCTGGTCCGATGTTATTTTCGTTTATGTTGAGCTCGCGGAGTGTCTCGTTCTCCTGCACATCACATATGTTTGCTATTAAATGCTACCGCGCGCGGTAGTATAATCGACGAAAAATGTGTCGATGTGCAGGAGAACAAAACATTGCAGACATTATATATGGGAAACAACGCTATCGGAGATGCAGGCACCAGTGCGCTCGGAACAGCTCTCAAGGTACCTCCAGTGCCTTTGCAATATGTTGGGCTCCTGCAGGTCCGATTCCATTATATTCGAGGTTGTCGAGATAAGAGTAGAATTGACCTAAAACAAAGTTGCCATTGAAATCTTGCTACGCGCGCGGTAACATTTGTCACGTTCTGGTTGGATTGTGCAGGTAAACAAAACCGTAATCAACATCGCACTTGAGTTGCATTCGCCTATACATACACAAAAAGTCACTTTAGAAATGCTACCGAGGGCCCGGTTGCATGGCATTGCATGTGTCTTCACGTGCAGGTCAATAACATGTTGACTAGCCTGGATCTCGAAAGCAACGGCATAGGTAATAATCATAAGTTGCTGCGCGGAAACCAAGACTGGGCAAGGCTGCATGAGTATGCTCGAAGTGTCATGCCAGAGATCTATGAAGCCTTGCAGTTGTTCACTCGCGAGATATGCACCTGTATAGCTTACTACAGTGGGCCTGATTGCTCAGTTCCGATTGCAGACAAGTTTGCTACTCTTTCTCTTCCCTCTCTCTGCTCTTCTTCTTCTTCCTCTTCTTCTTCCTCTTTTAAGCCAGAGGAAGGAGAAGCCAGAGGAAGGAGAAGAGGAAGGAGAAGAGGAAGGAGAAGAGGAAGGAGAAGTGGAAGGAGAAGACGAGACGAAGGAGAAGAGGAGAGAAGGAGAAGAGGAAGAAGAAGAGGAAGGAGAAGAGGAAGGAGAAGAGGAAGGAGAAGAGGAAGAAGAAGAGGAAGAAGAAGAGGAAGAAGAAGAGGAAGAAGAAGAGGAAGGAGAGGAGGAAGGAGAGGAGGAAGGAGAGAAGGAAGGAGAAGAGGAAGGAGAAGAGGCAGGAGAAGAAGAAGAAGAAGAAGAAGAAGAAGAAGAAGAAGAAGAAGAAGAAGAAGAAGAAGAAGAAGACGAAGAGGAAGAAGAAGAAGAGGAAGAAGAAGAGGAAAAAGAACTAAAGAAGAAGAAGAAGAAGAAGAAGAAGAAGAAGAAGAAGAAGAAGAAGAAGGAGAAGAAGAAGAAGAAGAGGAAGAAGAACTAAAGAAGAAGAGGAAGAAGAAGAGGAAGAAGAGGAAGAAGAAGAGGAAGAAGAAGAGGAAGAAGACGAGGAAGAAGAAGAGGAAGAAGAAGAAGACTAAGGGGAAGAAGAAGAGGAAGAAGAAGAAGACTAAGAGGAAGAGAAGAGGAAGAGAAGAGGAAGAACTCAAGAGGAAGAAGAAGAGGAAGAAGAGGAAGAAGAGGAAGAAGAAGAGGAAGACGAAGTGGAAGAAGAAGTGGAAGAAGAAGAAGAGGAAGAATCTCCTTCCTCTTCTCCTTCCTCTTCTCGTCCGAGTCCTCTTCTCCTCTTACCTCTTCTATTTTATCTATTCTGCTTCCCACTCAGCTCTACGAATGGCAACTATTCTATTAAAACTAGGAGTGCTTGCGCAAGTTTTTAATACTACAAAACTTGAAAAAATTACTAATAATATCCGCAATAATCGTACTATATAAGCCCCGGACTCAGTTACCGCCACTCGAACGGATGAATCTCACTCCAGCCTTGAGATTCAAGTTCTGAGCGGTCAGGGCTCACCATTTCAAGTTTTTTCAAGACGGCAATCTGACTCTCACCTCTAGGGATCGCCGGGCCCTAGATGAAGCACGAGACTTCACTAACCACCGGATTGCCCGTATTAG
>WBZZ01006649.1:32500-35000 GCA_019918135.1 Paulinella micropora | reverse complement strand
TAACTGGGAACTTCTCTTTAGCATTACCTAGGGCAACTCTATCCATGCCTTTTGCTTTGAACTTCTCCGCCACATTTGGAAAGCCTACGTCCTGAGTCTAGTTTTTCGAGAAGTTCGTAGTTCGTAAGTGCAATGAGCAATGACTTCAAGCGCTTCGTTCTCAGTCAAAACTGGTGTCCAGAATCTGTATCTAAGCTCACTAGTAAGCTCTTGACGAGAGCTTTCAAACGAGCCACTGTACTAGCGACAGCAACCAGCGTTGGCTGAGATCGAAGCACTTGAAGTCATAGCTCAGTGTAGTCTTTTGACATTACCTAGGGCAATTCCATCCATGCCTTTTGCTTTGAACTTCTCCGCTACGTTTGGAAAGCCTACGTCCTGTGTCCACTTTTCTACCTAAGGGAAGAGAGAGAGAGAGAGAGAGAGAGAGAGAGAGAGAGAGAGAGGGAGAGGGAGAGGGAGAGGGAGAGGGAGGGAGAGAGAGAGAGAGAGAGAGAGAGAGAGTAGAAAAAGTGCAGAAAGGAAGAAAGAAAGAAAGAAAGAAAGAAAGAAATTAAGAAAGAAAGGAGAAAGAGAGAGAGAGAGAGAGAGAGAGAGACACACACACACACACACACACATAGACAGACAGACAGGCAGCAGAGAGACCTCCTTGGGCGTCTTGGGGCGGGTTGTGGCGGTGGCGGTGTTGGTGGCTGCGGGGCCAGGGGCGCGCGCAGTCGCAGCCAAGGGCGAGTTGGAGCCGGCTTGCTGCAACGAATCCGCAAGTGCGGCTACCAACTCTGCGCCCACTTTCGCAAAGCCCTCAGTGCCTGGGGCAGCGCTTGAGAAGTCGTAGTAGAGCTTTGCCCCCAGGATTATGCCCAGCCAGCCGTGGGGACGGAAGCCATCCGTCATCATCAACGGAACGATTTTCTTGCGCTGCTGAATGCAATACTCTCCCTCAAGCCGGCAGTTGGGCGATTGCTGGTAGTCGGGGGACATGCACATTACGACCACGGCGGCGCGTTCGACGGCGTCAGCCATGGCTGCAAGCGTTGAGCCTTGCATTTGCTCGACGTCGATCCAGCAGGCGATCTTAGCCTCCTTGAGGACCTGTGTATGCGTGTGTGTGAGAGAGAGGGAGAGAGAGAGAGGGAGGGGGGGGGGGGGGGGCACAGGGGGGGAGGGAGGGAGAAGAGAGAGAGAGAGAGAGAGAGAGAGAGAGAGAGAGAGAGAGAAAGAGAGAGAGAGAGAGAGAGAGAGAGAGAGATGCATGCGTGCATATATGACAGCCTCTTTGTGACAAGTTCAAACTTGCTATCTTCCTCATCATGGCACTTTCGCGAAGATTCCACGGATTTTTCGGGTGGGATACGGAAAAAATTACGGACTTTTTCGGATGGGATATGGAAAAAATAAAAAATTTACCTGGCGGATGGCTAGCACTGTCTGCTGCTGTGACCAACAGTAAGAGAGCATGACCACGCCACCGCCACCGCCACCGGCCGCCTGTTGCTTCTGGTCTACCCGGAGCCGCTGGTCCCGTTGAATAGCCTATGTGGATATAGTAGGGGTAGGTAGGTACCGGTAGGTAGGTAGGTAGGTAGGTAGGTAGGTAGGTAGGTAGGTAGGTAGGCAGGTAGGTAGGAGAAGTTCCTAGTTATTAAGTGCAATGTGCAATTATCTTTAAGCGCTTCGTTCTCAGCCAATACTGGTGTCGAGAATCTGTATCTTAGCTCATTAGTAAGCTCTTGACGAGGGTTTTCAAACGAGCAACTGCACAAGCGACAGCAACCACCAGCACTGGCTGAGATCGAAGCACTTGAAGTCATAGCCGATTGTAGTAAAGAACTAGGAACTTGTCAGCAGGTAGGTAGAGAAGTTCCTTGTCCTTGTCCCCAATGAGGAATGATTTCAAACTCTTTGATCTCAGCCGGTTCTGATCTTGAGTGCTTGTGTAGTGGCTCATTTGAAAGCTCTCATCAAGAGCTTTCTAATGAGCCATAGCACAGGTTGTAGATGCAAGTATTGACTGAGATCGAAGCGCTTGAAGTCATGGTTCGTTATGCTTAAGAAATAGGAACTTCTCTAGGCAGTCTGACCGGGGCCTCCTTCTCCAGAAACTCAGCGAAGGCTGGAAAATGCTGTTTACGAGCCACCGCAGCGGGTGACCCTCCGCCTACGTATGTATGTATATATGTATGTATGTGTGTGTGTATGTATGTATGTGTGTGTGTATGTATGTATGTATGTATGTATGTACGTATGTATGTTCGTACGTATGTATGTACGTATGTATGTATGTATGTATGTATGTATGTATGTACGTATGTATGTATGTGTGTATGCATGTATGTATGTATGTATGTATGTATGTATGCATGTTACTTTCACTACATTTGCACCGCACAGCACGCATATATGTATGTATGTATGTATGTATGTCTGTATGTATGTATGTAGGTATGAGAAGTTTGCAATGTGCAATGACTTTAAGAACGCGTTCTCAGTCAATACT
>WBZZ01006649.1:17500-27500 GCA_019918135.1 Paulinella micropora | reverse complement strand
AGAGGAAGTATTATTATTATTATTATTATTATTATTATTATTATTATTATTATTATTATTATTATTATTATTATTTACTATATCTGAGGCGTACTGATGCAGCTAATGGCATATCCTCAACGGACATAAGCCTCCAATACCCTTGTTCGAGGTCCTCCACCCCCCCGTGTCAGTCTATTATTATTATTATTATTATTATTATTATTATTATTATTATTATTATTATTATTATTATTATTTACGCCGACGACGTTGTGGTAATTGCGCATAGTGTCACGGAGCTTCAATAGATTGTAAATGTCCTGGCAACATTCGTGGAGGACTATCGGCTTGAAATCAACCTGAAACCGGGCAAGACGGAAGTCATGCCGATATACGGGCACACCAAGTCATAAAAGTCGCCCCCGTGCGTGAGGTTCCGGGGCAAGGTTCTCAACGTCACCGACCACTACAAATACCTGGGAGCTCTTCTCACGGACACCCTCTCCGATAAACCGCAAGCGAAGCGGGCGGCGGAAATCACTGTAGCGGGAACGGCTGCCTACTACCCCCTCTGGATTGCCCACGAAGTTCCAGCGCGTCTTCGGCTGATGAATTGGCAGCAAATGGTTGGCGCAAAGTTGCTTTACGCATCGGCTTTTTGGGATCTGCCGGGCGCCAACAAGCTGAGTAAGCTGGAGGGCGCGTTGGTAGCGCCCCTGCGGGTCATCTTGGGTGTTGGTACGCGCACAAGCGGCTGCATCACCAGGGGTTTAGGCCGCACGCCGAGTTTTAGCATCCTTGCCAAGGCGGCCCGGCTTCGGTTCCTAGGGCGCATCGAGTTACTGGGCAACACAGCGCTAACACGCAGGCTTTACAACACGGGTCGGTGCAAATGGAAGGAAGATACGGAAAATTTGATCTTAGCAGATCACAGGCTGCGGGAGGGCTTGGATGCGCTCAAGCGGGTCGTGAACGAAGATGACACGGTAGATGATAAGGACTGGCGGGCCGCTCTGGCGAACTGGAACGAGGTGGTAAAGCACTACTACTACTACTACTATTATTATTACTACTACTACTACTGATACTACTACTATTATTATTATTATTATTATTATTATTATTATTATTATAGTATTATTATTATTATTATTATTATTATTATTATTATTATTATTATTATTAGTAAATCTGCCTTGGAGTGTTGACTGTGACATATTTGAGGGAAATCCCGATGAAAAAACCTAGTCACACTTGCTAAACAGAGTTCCAGCCCAATGGCCTCAAGGCGTTAAACTGTGACGCCAACTCATAACCCTTTGGTGGTAGATGCTGGGGAGGAGGGTCGTTGCGCGCGTAAAAGATCTTAAACTCCGCATATGCTGGTTGATAGCCCAGGACCCAGCAGACACCAGATTGTTATGGGTGGGGTTTCGAGGCAGCTCTAGCAACCGCGCTTGGTGTATGCACTTGCACATTCGGTGACGTCTTGCAAGAGGTTGCTGGGACTGCGGAATAACCTCGGCTTAGTGCAGTCTTGCCCTCAGGAGCTCCATCGGTGGCCCCGATCATCAGGCGAGAGACTGACACGGGGGGGTGGAGGACCTCGAACAAGGGTATTGGAGGCTTATGTCCGTTGAGGATATGCCATTAGCTGCATCAGTACGCCTCAGATATAGTATTATTATTATTATTATTATTACTATTGGCTGATTGGTATAAAGCTCCTAGAGAAATGTTCTATGCCGTCACTTCCTTTATTCCACCGATTGGTGTGGAGACTTTCCTTATGGAATGGAGGACTGGATGCACATGGCCTTTTGGCTCAGCAATTGGCAGGAGATACATTATTATTACTATTATTATTATTATTATTATTATTATTATTATTATTATTATTACTACTACTACTACTACTACTACTACTACTACTACTACTACTACTACTACTACTACTACTATCATTATCATTATCATTTCTGTTATTATTACTACTACTACTACTATTATTATTATTATTATTATTATTATTATTATTATTATTATTATTATTATCCCTGAAAGGTGTTGGTGAAGGGGGTGGGGGGTTTGAGGGGATGGGGAAAATGAAAATTGTGTACCCCCCGCCGTCCACCCCACCATTTCGGCACCCCTGTCGGAATAAATCATGGTTTGTGGGAACGACGAGGAGTTCGGAGCTCATATTTGCAGGGTGGTTAGCCCCAGACTCGATCTTGATGCTGATATGATTTGTTTGGAATTCACGCAAATATTTGCGTTAGGGAAGTGTCCTGAATGCCAAAATTCCTTTTTTTTGTGCACCCCTATCGGAATAAATCATGGTTTGTGGGAACCAGGAGGAGTTGGGAGCTCATATTGACAGGGTGTCTAGCCCCAGATTCGATGTTGATGCTGATATAATTTCTTTGCAATTCACGCAAATATTTGCGTAAGGGGAGTGTCCTGAATGCCAAATTTCCTAGTTTTGGCCTTTTTTTGCACCCCCCATCGGAATAAATCATGGTTTGTGTGAACCAGGAGGAGTTGGGAGCTCATATTGGCAGGGCGGCTAGCCCCAGACTCGATCTTGATGCTGGTATAGTTTTTTTGGAATTCACGCAAATATTTGCGTTAAGGGAGTGTCCTGAATGCCAAATTTCCTTGTTTTTGGCAGTACTTGCCGGTGCCTCCGGAAATTGAACGTACCCTGTCGACGGGGCAGGGGGGGTCCGGAGGGCGCTCCCCCCGGGAACCCCAGCCCGGTGATTGTACGTACCAGTTCTGGTTGCGGGTGGCACCCACACCTAAAAATTGAGGTGTTTTGCCACCAGGCGCCCTTTGCTGCACCCCCGGCAATTCAACGTACCCTGTCGAAGGGAAAGGGGGGGGTCCGGGGGAGCCCTGCGATTGTACGTACCCGTTCTGGTTGCGGGTGGCACCCACACCTGAAAATTGAGGTTTTTTGCCACCAGGCGCCCTTTGCGGCACCACCGGCAATTCAACGTACCCTGTCGAAGGGAAAGGGGGCGGGAGGGGGGGGGGGGGGGGGCCTCCAAAAAGTGATAAGAAGTGGGGCTGGCGGGGTTTGGTGCGCGAAGCGCACCGGTAAACCATCCTTTCAGGTGTTGACGCAGCCCCTAGTTATTATTATTATTATTACTATTATTACTATTATTATTATTATTATTATTATTATTATTATCATTATTATCACTATTATTATTATTATTATTATTATTATTATTATTATTATTATTATTCGGAATAACCTCAGGCGAGAGACTGGCACGGGGGGGTGGAGGACCTCGAACAAGGGTATTGGAGGCTTATGTCCGTTGAGGATATGCCATTAGCTGCATCAGTACGCCTCAGATATAGTATTATTATTATTATTATTATTGTTAGTAAATCTGCCTTGGAGTGTTGACTGTGACATATTTGAGGGAAATCCCGATGAAAAAACCTAGTCACACTTGCTAAACAGAGTTCCAGCCCAATGGCCTCAAGGCGTTAAACTGTGACGCCAACTCATAACCGTGTGGTGGTAGATGCTGGGGAGGAGGGTCGTTGCGCGCGTAAAAGATCTTAAACTCCGCATATGCTGGTTGATAGCCCAGGACCCAGCAGACACCAGATTGTTATGGGTGGGGTTTCGAGGCAGCTCTAGCAACCGCGCTTGGTGTATGCACTTGCACATTCGGTGACGTCTTGCAAGAGGTTGCTGGGACTGCGGAATAACCTCGGCTTAGTGCAGTCTTGCCCTCAGGAGCTCCATCGGTGGCCCCGATCATCAGGCGAGAGACTGACACGGGGGGGTGGAGGACCTCGAACAAGGGTATTGGAGGCTTATGTCCGTTGAGGATATGCCATTAGCTGCATCAGTACGCCTCAGATATATTATTATTATTATTATTATTATTATTATTATTATTATTATTATTATTATTATTATTATAATTATTATAATTATTATTACTATTATTATTATGGACACCGTGATAGCCCAGTGGTCAAGTTCTACCATCTGGGCCCTGTCGCCAGTTCGATTCCCGTCGGTGCCACCAGTATTTTCATTGAACATACCGGTCCGTCTGGAAGTGTTGGAACTGCCCTTGCGGGGGTGTCATTAGAGCCTATCGTCAATTCTTCGTACTCCCCTCACGGGTGAGACGATGGAGGCGCATGTGCAGATTTGCATCAGCCATTGACAGAGAAGCACTATTATTATTATTACTATTATTATTATTATTATTATTATTTGGGGGGCACCAATACATGGTTGGGTGTCACCGCCACACGGCGGGGTTGGGGCCGTTGGCAGCTTGTTATGAGGGGTACATAATCAGTGCTCCACTGATTCATGAGACGGGAACTTTTACTGAGAGAAGCTCTCTCACCACGCTCACGGCTCTTGGCTCGGGGTGGCCTCTGATATCACTCGGGGTGAGTGCGGGGGGTGGGGGTTATCTGAGGGAGGGGGTTGGGCTCAGTGGGTCACTGGACAGGTTGGTTAACTAAACTACTGTCGGTATGAGTGGGTATGAAGGCGACAGGCCCCACACATTTCCACAAGCCTTGAAATCACTCAACTGCCACAGTAGCGACTGCCTGGACGCGGGGCTCCTGACTCACCCTCTCTCCCAGAACCCCTCGTGCTCACTTTGCGGATGCCATGGGGATGCTCTGGCGGAGGGTCGGGACGTGTTGGGTGCATGTGACCGGGCCTGTCACTTAGTGTTCTCGGTAGATGACTCTTTTGTAGCTTCTATCGGACGCAGGGTGGCTTGCCACGACACCTCAATGATGCATAGTACGTCACGTCTCTGGCCTGGTTACGGGGGCGGGTAACTGAGGCGGGTTCCTGAAGGCTGGTTACTGAAGCTATGTTATTGCTGTTGGGTTCCTGGCTGCTATGTTATTGTTGTTGGGTTCCTGGCTGCTATGTTATTGTTGTTGGGTTCCTGGCTGCTATGTTATTGTTGTTGGGTTCCTGGCTGCTATGTTTTTGTTGTTGGGTTCCTGGCGGCGTACATGTTTATGCTTTTTTAAGGGTTGAGCTTTAAATAACCCCACTCGGGTCTTCTTATATCGAGCTCACCACTCGGTGGATGGAGGCCTGGGGTAGACTTATACGATGTTTTTGATGCTAGGTTCCGTCTCCAGGCATTCGACTGGCATCGCTGCTTTGCCTCACCGCACTGCCTCACCCACACATCCACGCTGGCACACTGTTTCTCCTCTTGCTCTTGTACCTATGTCGCACACAGCTATGAGCTCACGCCGATGAGTGGTTGTGACGAGGTGCACCCAGCTGGATTGCGGGCGAGCCACGGCGGCCTCGCTCTCTCCCTCTCTCTCTCTCTCTCTCTTTTTTTTTTTTTTTTTTTTTTTTTTTTTTTTTTTTTTTTTTTTTTTTTTTTTTTTTTTTTTTTTTTTTTTTTGTTGCTTTGCTTGCTTTGCTTTGGGCGAGGCCTAGCTTTCACATGGGCGGGCTGAGCCTATGAGGGGCGCACGATAAGCGTTCCATTGATTTATGAGACGGGTCCCAATTACTGAGAGTAACTCATGTGAGTTGCTCATCATACTCATGGCTCTTGGCTCGGGGTGGCCTCTGGAATCACAAGGGGTGGGCACTGGGGGAGGGGGTTGTGTTCAGAGGGTCACCGCGAAGGATGGTCAACCAAACTACTGTCGGTCGGAGTTTGTACGAAGGCGAGAGGCCCTACACCTTACCACAAGCCTTGAAACGACTAAATGACCAAAGTAACGACGGACCGGAGCGGGGCTCCTGGCTCACCCTCTCTCTCAGCACTCTTCGTGCTCATCCTGCGGATGCCATGGGGTTGCTCTGGCGGAGGGTTATGGGGTGGTGGGTACACGTGCACGGGCCTGTCACTCTGTGCTCTCGGTAGATGACTCACTTGCAGCATTTATCGGACGCAGGGTGGTTTGCCACGACACCTACCTCGATGATGCACAGCGGGTCCTGCCTCGTGCCTGGTTACGGATGCAGGTGAGTGTTTGTGTGTATTCCTATACATACGTACACGTATGCTTTTTAAGGGTTGAGCTTTAAATAACCCCACCTGGGTCCTCATTTATCGAGTTTACAACTCGATCAATGCGGCACCGGGGTCCCATACCACTTATGTCAGGTTCTTATGCGAAGAGCGCGGCCGCTAGTGCTGGCCCTATATAATCCTTCAGGTTTAGACGTTCCCCGTGGGAGTGCGCCTGCGGGTGGCGATGGCTACTCGGCCGGGGTGGGGTGGTCGAGTGCTCGCGTACCTGACGGGCAACCTGAATCACGTAGAGCCAGCAATCCTGCTGCATCTCGATCACCCTCCCCAACCTCGGAAGAGAAGTCACGTCCGGAAAGGTCTGGTCACGGCGTGTGGCAAGCGGTACCGCCACCGAGGAGGTGGCGGAGGAAGGTACGAAATGAGCTGGATAAGAGATGTTGCATAGTATGGGGGCTATCGCATGTCTCTCAGACAGTGGTCATGGCGCGAGAGCTCCGAATTCTCGGTCTCGGGGAAGTCGAGGTGGAATTCGCGGGCAGAGGTAGCGGGCGGCATTTGCGGATTAAATGTGCGTCTTGTGAGGAGGCGGAGAAGATGGTGCGGCTGCTGCGGGAGCGTAAGTTCTTCACGGGAAAGGTTCACGTTGCGACGGGTAGGACTTTCCGGGAAAGAGAGAAGCAGCGGGTTGCACGGGGGGGTGCCCAGTATGTAGAGATGCAGAGGGAGCTTCGCAAGCAGGGTTTTGGCTACTGGGTGCTCGACGTGGAAGTCGACGAGCCCCAGGGCGAAGCCTCAAGCGGTGAATCTCCCTTGGCGGAGTGGGACGGGATGCGGGAGCTGGAGGAGCTGGGGCGGAGGGTGCAGGATGGGCCGTGGAGGGTGGCGGAGGGCTCCAGGCGGGCTCAACCGAAGCGCAGGCATCGGCACCAGCTTCGTTCTTCCCAATTTGTGAAAGGCTTCCCACTGAGGGTGGCCTCACATAATTGGCAGGGCAAAGTGGGTGTGGATAGCCCAGGCTTTGGGGAATGGCCGGAGCACTACAAGGAGCGAGGCTGGGTGATCGTCGGAGTCCAGGAGCACAACCTATCGTCGCAGAAGGTGGAGAAGCTCCAAGTCGACGGCTTCGCAGTCCTCGGCAAAGCGGCTGCAACTGGTGCGGGCTCGCGTCTCTTGGGGGGAGTCTTGACGTTGGTGGCCAACTATCTGGCACCGTGCGCTACCATTGTACAGGCGCCTGTTCCACACCCACAGCAATTGTGGGTGAGGCTGTCGTCTGGGAGCGCGACGGCGTCGGATGTGTTCGTCGGCAACGGCTACTTCCCCCAAGAAAATCAACGAGAGGAATCTATTGCAGCCTATGAGGCGTGGCAGGCGGCCGTCTCCTACTTCGCCACCAAAGGTCATGTGGTTACGGTTGGTGATGCTAATGCTAAGCTGGGGCCCGCCAGAATAGCGCGGGAGGAGGGAGTGGTGGGCCCCTTTGGCGAGATAAATGAGAGGGGTAGAGGGGTTAGGAGTGAGAATGGTGAGTTGCTGGCTGCGATGCTTGTTGCCACGGGGTTGCGCAATCTCAGTGGGTTTTCGCAACCACGGGGGGACAAATATTGGTGGTCTAGGCAGGAAAATGTAGGTGGACGAAGGCATCTGCTGGATTACATCTGCGTCTCTTCCGAGCTGGCGGAGGAGGCGAGCTTCGGCGTCGACGAGGTAGACCTTGATACCGACCACAAAGCTGTGTGGGCGGAACTGGTCTGGGGGGGACAGCCACCCCCCAAAAAGCAGGTAAAGAGGTACAAAGCATTCAAGGCAGAGCGCTTGATAGGCAGGGTAGTTGAGGGTAAGGAGAGTGAGCTGTCTAAGCTTAGGTTGAAGTACGACGAGACCTTTGCAGCTGGTATATCGGGGCTGTTGCCAGATGGCCTCCCAGATCTATCAGCAGTGGAGGACCCGGATGAGCTTCAGCAGGAGGTAGATAGGGTCGCTAGCTTAGTGGTCCGAGCTTTCACGGGCGCAGCCGCGAAGGTCTTGGGAGTTCGGGTGATTAGGCCAGGGTTTACTAATGCATGGTTTGATGAGAGTCTTAGGGAAGCGATTGCGCGACGGAGAGAGGCATACGGCCTCTGGCGAAGGAATGAGGCCAACCGAGAGGCCTGGCAAAGATATAAAGAAGCGAGGAAGGCGGTCAGAAGGTTATGCAAGGAGAAGAAGGAGCAAGCGTGGAAGCGGGTCCAGAATGACACCGCTGCCAACTTCAGGAGCGCTACCATGGCCACGTACTGGAAGCTGTCAAAGCGTTTGGGCGGGGTTCGGCGGTCCAAAGCTTCTGCTCCTGTTCGGAAGCCCGATGGCACTCTGGCATGCACACTCCGGGAAAAACCACAAGAGTGGGAAGAATACCGCCGACGTATGGTGGTCCCCAAAGAAAACCAGTTTTTGGAGGATGCATGTGTAGAGGAAGTCGGTTCCGATGAGGAAGCAGCGCGGATTGAGCCCGAGCGGAAGGCCCGCGAAACCTTCCAGTATAACGACAACCTGCGCGACCAATATGAGGCCATGGCGCAAGCCGAGGAGATCCGGACTGAGACGGGCCCGCTGGACTATGATTACACCGAGAAGGAAGTGGAGCTCTGCCAGGAAAATCTCCAGAATCACAAAGCGTGCTCACCGGATAAGATCAAGAACGAGATGCTCAAGTACGGAGGCACGCGGATTGTGAGCTTTCTGGTGCGCTTCTTCAACTGGTTGAAATCGTGCGAATACACCCCCAGCGACTGGGGCAAAGCGATTATCGTCAACATCCCAAAAGGAGGCGACCCAACCGATCCGGAAAATTGGAGAGACATCGCGATTCTTAGCTGTCTGGGTAAGATGTATCTGTCCCTTATGGCGGCGAGGCTTACGGCTTTCATCAATCAGCCGGGCAGGCTGCGCCCAGAGCAGGGTGGGTTCCGGCCAAAACGTAGTACGGGGGACCAGATTTTTGTCCTTAAGGAGCGTCTGCGCCTTAGACAACAAGCTGGCCTCCGTTCTTTCGTTTTGTTCGTGGATCTGAGAAAGGCATTCCCTACGGTTTGGCGGGCCGGGTTGTTTCAGAGGCTAACCCAGATGGGGGTACAGGGCAAGTTCTATCGCATTCTGCGGCGTTTTTACCGAAGAACGTCATCGCGAGTGCTAGTCGATGGCGAACTCACTGGTGAAGTGCTGGAAGAGATGGGAGTTCAGCAAGGGTCGCCGTTGTCACCGTCGCTGTTCAACGTCTTCATGGATGAGCTAACGGTCCGAATCGCGAAAGAGTTGTAGATCGAGGACCTCAACCGCATCGAAGACATACGGACCCTGCTTTACGCCGACGACGTTGCGGTAATTGCGCATAGTGTCACGGAGCTTCAACAGATTGTAAATGTCGTGGCGACATTCGTGGAGGACTATCGGCTTGAAATCAACCTGAAACCGGGCAAGACGGAAGTCATGCCGATATACGGGCACGCCAAGTCAAAAAAGTCGCCCCCATGCGTGAGGTTCCGGGGCAAGGTTCTCAACGTCACCGACCACTACAAATACCTGGGAGTTCTGCTCACGGACACCCTCTCCGATAAACCGCAAGCGAAGCGGGCAGCGGAAATCACTGTAGCGGGAACGGCTGCCTACTACCCCCTCTGGATTGCCCACGAAGTTCCAGCGCGTCTCCGGCTGATGAATTGGCAGCAAATGGTTGGCGCAAAGTTGCTTTACGCATCGGCTTTTTGGGATCTGCCGGGCGCCAACAAGCTGAGTAAGCTGGACGGCGCGTTGGTAGCGCCCCTGCGGGTCATCTTGGGTGTTGGTACGCGCACAAGCGGCTGCATCACCAGGGGTTTAGGCCGCACGCCGAGTTTTAGCATCCTTGCCAAGGCGGCCCGGCTTCGGTTCCTAGGGCGCATCGAGTTACTGGGCAACACAGCGCTAACACGCAGGCTTTACAACACGGGTCGGTGCAAATGGAAGGAAGATACGGA